>BLBF01000006.1:9690887-9707953 GCA_015471245.1 Laticauda colubrina | reverse complement strand
AGAAAGAAAGAAAGAAAGAAAGAAAGAAAGAAAGAAAGAAAGAAAGATCATATAGAAGTTGAGAAATTTCATGATCATTAACTAAAGAACAAACTGAGAATGCAAAACCAAAGAAAGTACCAATAAGTCAGGACTGCATTTCACTTGTTTGAAGCAAAGTGAAAATTCTAACCTGCCTAGTTCTAAATAAATAAATAAATAATCATTCAAACACATTTAACATTTTTCATTTCATTATGTGAGTTACAGCAATAGTATTTATTCTTATGGTTTTGTGCTATCTTTCAGAAAGTTGAATGTTTGCAGTATATCACAAATTGAAGCTGGATAGAAGCATTTATAATAAAACAAAAGTATTAAATTATTAAATTTAATACCGATTTCATAAAAGTATTAAATCGGTATTAAATTCAAGTGATAACACTGATAACAATAATTCCTAATTGTAATCCTTTGATCCATTTGTTGCCAAGTCTCTCATCGTTAAGTGATATTTTTTTCGGGTCAGAGGATATCTAATGAGTTTGGCGGGTTTAACATTTTCTATTATGGAAAAAAATCAGTGAGTTAATCTTATGCTTCTTTCCATCCTCAACCTCAATCATTTACTCCATAGGTTTTGAGACAGGTCATCCATAAGTTATTCCTTATCATCTCCCTTCCCTTTGAAACAGAAATCATTCTTAATATCCCATTCCAGACAAATAGCTGACCAATCTCTTCTGGGCAAAGTCTAAATGGACTATTTCAAGGCTAATTGAAATGAATTAGGTATTTGAAGGCTCAAAGATCCAGCTGTTGAAGTGACTTAGATGACATTTGTATTCCTTGACTACTGTCCTCAAGGAAGGAACACCTATGAAGGAGTGCCAGCCATTGATTGTGGTTATCAACTCCCTGATCACCTAAATGGATGAGTTGATAAGCCCTACTTTGTCACATAGCAATAGCACTTAGCAATAGCACTTGGATATATATGTACTGATTCACAGTACTTTACAGTCCTTTCTCGGCTGTTTAAAGAGGCAGCCTGTAGCCCCCAGCAATCTGGGTCCTCGTTTTACCCACCTTGTAAGGGTGGAAGGCTGAGTCAATCTTGAGCCTGGTGAGATTCAAACTGCCAAAATGCAGGCAGTTGGCAGTTAGCAGAAATAGCCTGTAGTACTGCACTCTAACCATTGAGGCTCTTAATATAATACCCGTGAAGAGAGATACCCACTTCAGAAATCATTATATACACATTTCTTTACAGGATAGGTAATAACAAAATCTGTGTCCCTGAAGTGAGCTCTTATCTCTGGTGATCCTCCATAATTCTTCTTCTGGAGTCTGCTCCCTCCCTCTGAGGCTGTGTGCTGACATCTGACATCTCCTTGTCACTTCATATGTGTAAGCAGTTCCGTGGAGACCTCACTGCCTCATCTATTGTAATTCTGTGCAAAGCTGGAGAATAATCAGATCCAGCTCAGCTCAGAAGGTGCCCATTAAGTGCCAAATGTGACTTGCATTTTCTCTGGGCAATTAGGAAGAGAGGATGTGATCCGAAGCTCGGACTAATGTGCCTCTGGAAAACACTATGCAGAAACAGTTATGAATAATGAAAACAGCTGTAAATAACAGCGCGTTTCTGCCACTAAGTTGCTAATTTGCAAAATGGCTAGCCAACATTATTCAATTTAGCTTCAGCAGTCCCTTGTCATGAGTAATTGAACAGGTTTTTTTGACTTTAGAAGTCCCAGCAAGTGTAGACACCAATTCAGTAATGCTGACCTTTTGGAACTTCATCCTCATCCTCAGCTTTCCAAAGTTAGCGCTTGTGGGAACGCAATGATTCTAATCTTATAATGTGCTTAATTCCACCCCCAGCTCTATCTGCTCTTCTGCTACAGAAATGGAAATAACGTTTCTAGGAAATTCACACCCAAAGTCCTGTTTTGCCAGGCAATAATGTGCCCAACTAAACCATTATTTCTTGTATACTTTCTTGTGCCTTATTTACATCTTGAAGCCAATTGAAAAATGGCAGCTGTGGACAAAAGCCTACTTATTTTTTAAGTTAAGACTCTAATAACTTCCAATAACTTCTCATAGTTTTCAGTTGAATGAGTGTTCCTAAGAGTACATAATATATTTTTGCCCATTATCAGTCACTGTTAGGCATGACTATTGCTAAGCTAGAGGAAGTTTAAATTAGGAATAATGAGTTGGTGGTTATAGCTGAAATTAATGATTCATTCAGGAAGTGTAAAGACAGAGCAAACTAGCAGAGGACTGCAACTGGATAGACGTAATGGTATGGGGGAAAGACCTTAGGAGACAAGCCAAAGAGATGCTTCCTAGGGAATGGTCAGATAAGAGACAACTTAGCCCATAGCTGGGTAGTGGATGAGGCAAAATGCTTAAAAAGAGACCCTCCCTAGTTTTTGGGACTGTAAAGGAGATGTCAGGAGAATTGTACTTCCAGGCTTGCAAAATTCAATTAATGTAGCTTTACAATAAAGTAGAATTAGCTAATCTTTTTGTGTTTCTTGTCTGGTCTACCTGGCAAGGCTGACAATCATCTTGCGATCTTCTTGACTGCAGCTACCATGAGCCTTTTGTGCAGTGGTGGTAGTCTACTGGTTTGGCCTGGTTTGGCTGAACCAGTAGCTCAGAGGATCATCTGTGAGCTAACCATTCACTCTGATGATCAGCTGCTTGGCCCTTCCACCTTCCCTGGCTCCATACTGACCTTTATTTCCTGATTTTGAAGCTGCTTCGTGCAGCCTAGCAGATTTCCACACATCAGCTGTGGAAGACACAGGGAGAGTGCAGGATTGCAGGAGAAGGTCAGTATCAAACCCTCTGCGAAGCGCATAGCAAAGTGTGCCCACCAAGCCACATCCACCGGTAGTAAAAAAAAAGTTGAATCCTACCACTGCTTTTGTGTGTTTGATTTGTCTTACAAACAAGGGGTCCTTGGTGCTCTCTGAGCTCAGTTGTTTGCTTGCAGATGTTTCTTGTCAAATTAGGTAACATCATCAGTGCATGATGATCAGTGCACTGCAGTAACGATGTTGCATAGTTTGGGTAATGAAACATCTGCAAGAAGACAAGCAAGCTCAGAGAGCACCAGAAAACACCAAGCACCAATCCTGAGCTACAGACATTCTCCTTTGTTGTCTTACGAACTTTTGACAATACAGCTAACTATATGTGGGCCACAAAAGTAACAGAAATGGCCATTCTTGTCTTTCTCTATCATAAAAAAGATCTCATTATTCCCTCCCATAATTAAATATGCATGTTCATGTTCTCCCAAAAATTCTTCCTCACCATCAGAAGAATTTGTATGAAAAATTAATTACGCTAGATAAATGTCTGTTGGATGGATATTCTTGTTTACAAAGTTGTGCAAAATTTTCTTCCCTGTATCCTGAGTGCAGCTGCATCTATTCCCAAGCACTGGTTTACTTTTCCTTTTTCCAAATAAACAATTTTCAAACGATCCTTTTTTCCTTTCCCCCCATTCTGAATGAAATAAGATCTCATAATTTCATAAAGAGTTTCCCCATCTTACCCAAAGCATGCACACTTGTACAAAAGCCATTGTTTGGCATATGCTTGAATGTAATCACCCTCGTGCCAAAATAACCCAATTCATGCAATCTAAAAACCATAAATAGTTACCAATAGCAGTCTACATGTCAATAGCATTATGGACTGCAAGGAGATCAAATTAGTCAATCCTAAAAGAAATCAACCCTGACTGTTTCTTGGAAGGACAGAAACTGAAGCTGAGGTTCAAAGACTTAGATCACCAAATAAGAAGAGAGGACTCCTTGAAAAAGACTCCAGTGCAGGGGTGGCCGATTACCGGTTTTCCCTGGTTTAAGCAAACTAGTTGTTAATTTTATGGCCAGTTCAGAGAACCAGCAAATCCCACCCCTGGCTGGCCCCACCCACCCTTCCCCACCCCTCCCAGGAGTCCCCATGTGGCCTCTTTTGGATCCCAGATAAGTGCAGGGCCCACACATAGGCTTGGTGAGGGCAAAAAATGGGCCCCCTAGAGGCTCTGGAAGGCCAGAAATGGGCCTGTTTCCAGCTTCCATTTTTGCCCTCCTGAAGGTTCAAGGAAAGCCTCTAAAGCACAGGATGGGTGAAAAAACTGCCCCCCCCCCCCGTGATGCAGGAGGCCAACTAGGTTACACCCACCATGGCCACACCCAGCCAGCAACCAGGCAGAGAACCGGTTGCTAAATTTTTTGAAGCCCACCCATGTCCCGATGTTGGAAAAGAGGGAAGGCAAAAGGAGAAGGGGATACCAGAGGATGAGATGATTAAATAGTGCCATCAATGCAATGAACATAGATTTGGGGAAAATAGGGGAGACAGTTGAGGAGAAGGAAGATCCTAGTGTACTATGGTCCATGGGATCATGGAGAATCAGACACAACTGAAGTAGCATTAATATTTCATGTGATCTTGATTCTATCCAATTAACAGAGGGATAGAAACAAGATCACATGAAGTGTTAACACCACTTTATAATGCCTCGGTAAGGCCACATTTGGAATACTGCATTAAGTTTTGGTCGCCATGATGTAAAAAAGATGTTGAGACTCTAGGAAGAGTGCAGAAAAGAGCAACCAAGATGATCAGGGGACTGGAGGCTAATACATATGAAGAACGGTTGCAGGAACTCGGTATGTCTAGTCTGATGAAAAGAAGGACTATGAGAGACATGATAGCAGCCTTCCAATATCTCAGGGGCTGCCACAGAAAAGAGGGAGTCAAGCGATTCTCCAAGGCACCTGAGGGTAGGAAAAGAAGCAGTGGGTGGAAACTAATCAAGGAGAGAAGCAACCTAGAACTAAGGAGAAATTTCCTGACAGTTAGAACAATGAACCAGCAGAATAACTTGCCTCCAAAAATTGTGAGTTCTCCAACACTGGAAGTTTTTAAGAAGTTATTGGAAAACCATTTGTCTGAAATTGCATAGGGTTTCCTGGCTGAGCAGGGGGTTGGATTTGAAGTCCCTTCCAACTCTGTTAGTCTATTCTATTCTCCTGAACAACAACAATAACAGTAACATCAATGACTTAATTAGTAACATCAGTAACATCAATGACTGATTACTAATTAAAAATCATGTCTGGGTATAGCAGACTGTCATATTACAATGAAGTTGATGCCATCTGCAACTGGTCAGACTTCTGATATATCCTTTGATTGGCCAGGAACCCTAAATTCTATGAAAAGTAGCCCCTGAGATATATGTTTATAATACCAGGATAAAGAATAGTTTTTTTATGACAGCCAAGATTATTCTTTCTCTATTCTTTTTTACTGACAGCTCAAATTAATTTTCTCCTAAAGTTCAGAGACTTCTGTCGAGCTTTAAAGATGAGTTGGTGAAAGATAGCACCATGGTTGCAGGACAGATTTCAAATTAAGTCTATCCTTTCAAATTAAATACAACCACCATTTTCAGGATCATTATTAGTCTATTGTTGATGATTGTAAGTGTTATCTCTCTGGTAAGCAAACACGTTTAATGATATTTAAAATGTTTCAACTTATGTGTATTTTGTTTGTCCCATACATATCAAGTACCCTCGAGTTGAACCTGAAACCTGGTGACTACATAGATGTAACCAGACATTTTACTTGGCAGCTATTCACGTATTACACTGTCATAATCCCAGGATCATATTTTGACTTCCACAAATGTGGGATTTCCTGGTGGTATATCATATCTGTACTAAGCACCTCTGATCCTGTTTAGCTTGTTGAGATCAGACAAGGTCACATGGAATGAGTATTTATTGGAATATGGCACATGCAAAAATAAATATAAGAATAACAATCTTCAGACATTATTATGAAAGCAATAAATCAAATGTCCTGTTTATAAGTGAGAAATTGATGCTAAGTTCCCAAGTTTCCAGCAATAATGTTTCTTCAGCTCAGATCACCTGGTTTGTAGACTGAAGTCTACATGTCACTGCTTATGTCATGTCATGTCACTGCTTATATGATGATTGTATGATATCACTGCATCATACCTCTGATGTATGATGCAGTTAGAATGGGGTGGAGGGTTAGAATGCAGGGGGTTAGAATGCAGTATTGCAGGCAAACTCTGTCCACAGCCTGAAGTTTGATTCCTGACCAGTTCAAGGTTGACTCAGCCTTCCATTCTTCTGAGGTTGGTAAAATAAAGACCCAGATTGTTGGGGGCCCTCCAGGGGGTTTGTTGAGGTAATTCCCTGTTTGGAGAATGAGCGCATACAGGTAGTGAGAGTAATGTTGAATAATACACACATAGCACACAGATACACTGTACAGTAAATGTAGGTTTTTACTTCCAATAAACATTTAAGCAAAGTTCAAACACAGTCCAAGTCATTCACGGTTAAATCAGTCAATTTTCAGTCCAGGGATAATCCAATAACAAAGTCCAGTATCAAAAACAGTTCAGTAACAGACTTACATCAAATCCAAGAATAACAGTCAATTAGGAGGAACGGCAATACTCTCCAACAGAAGGAAACAGAGACTCACTCACACTTTCTTCTGAGACAAACACAACCCAGGTTTCTGGCTCCATCTTATGGCCATTTGAGAAACCACACCCAATTACAGTTTTTGCATTTTCTTAAAGATACAGTATTAAAATGTCTTAAATTTTAAGTATTAAAAAGTATTTAAAATATTTTTTAAAGTATATTTAAAAATATACTTTTTAAAATATATTTTAAAAAGTATTAAAATATATAAAATATTATATATTTCCAACCCAAATAACTGTTAGGTGACTTACATTCTTAACAGGGTTAATATCATTGTCCAGAAGATCATTGGTTGCCCACTCCCCACTTTGGAAGAGCTTTATAGCTCCCGCTGCCTTAAGAAAGTTCAAAACATTCTCAAAGATCCATCTCATCCTGGGCACCCTTTTTTTGAACTATTACCATCTGGCAGATGGTACGGATAATAAAAGCAAGGAGAAATAGGCTGAAAAACAGCTTCTATCCCAGGGCAGTAACTCTATTGAATTCTGTGTAGTTCAGTATTAATGCAATATCAGGTGTTTTCAATTCAATGTATAGAATGTGAAAGTATATGTGTTTGTGTTTATTTTCATAGTCATAATGTACACTGAAGATGGTATTTAATTTTGTTGTATGAGGTGCAATGACAATAAAGTAAACTAAACTAAACTACAAATATGCTGATATTGTAAACTGTCCAGAAAGTGCTGTAAAATGCTACGGAGTGGTATATAAATCTAAGTGCTATTGCTGTAATAGTTTGTTGGCCTTTTTTAAAGTTGTGTCCCACTAAATAGTCATATTTGGTTTGCAATGAGTTGCTATTCCATATTTTTTAAAAAATAAGTAGTTTCCTATGCAGGTATTCCTCATCTTATTCCTCATCTGTTCTTTTACATTTGATTTCAGTTTCCTAGTTATGTGATGATGTCACATCACTGCTTATATGAGCCCTTCCCATAATTTTTTGGCTAATATTTTTGTGCATCTTGATTTTCGCTCTAGGAAACTATGGCGAAAGTGGAATGGAAGCCTTCAAAGACATGTCAGCTAAAGAAGGGATCTGCATTGCTCATTCTTACAAGATCTACAGCAATGCTGGAGAACAGAGTTTTGATAAATTGTTGGAAAAGCTCAGAAGCCATTTACCAAAAGCAAGAGTTGTGGCGTGTTTCTGTGAAGGCATGACTGTGCGAGGACTGTTGATGGCAATGAGACGCTTGGGACTAGCCAGTGAATTTTTACTGCTGGGCAGGTGAGTAAATCTGTCAATAGTTGTTGCCTTCTTTTTATAAACAGAATAAATCCTTCTGTATGTAAATTGGAGCTGCATCCTGATTAAAGATATCTTTGGTTGATTAACATCAGGAGAACTGCACTACAGGGAGTTCTTGACTTACAACCGTTTGTTTAGCGACTGTTTGAATTTACAATGACAATCAAAAAAAGTGATTTATCACATGACTGTGTTTTATTGCTCTGTTTAATTTAGTTAGTTGTGTCAGTACTAATAAGGGTTTTCCACCATGCAGAGCTCTCAAGTGAATTTGCCAGATGAGAAGACGTCAAAGGGTCCATCATATTGTTTACTGGGAACTTGTAGGAGTAGTAGAAGAAGAATCCAGGGGTTGAATCAAGCAAGTAATTAGCCTAGAATCATTACGTTCCCATAAGCGGTTCAAGTCCAACCCCTCTAGAATTCTTTTAACTCTTATCTAGTATCAATTTAATGCTGACTGTTAGTTGACTAAATTCTTGTGTGATAAAATCTAGTGGAAAAGACAACAACAAATAGCAAAATGTTTGTGCTAAACCTATTATATTTTATTTATCGATATCATTATGTATATCACTTCAGTATGTGTTCACAAATTTATATCACTGTAAAGATTTGTCCTCCTTTTTTAATGGTGAAGAACTTAGCTTGGGTTTTGCAATTTAGATGTGCTTATCACCTCAATGTAAACAATTGGTATTCAAATTACACATGTAGGTATAAACTTCCAGTGGTCCTGACAACATTTATCAAAATGCCCATCTGTTTCCCTGTCCCACCTGGTTTTATTTTCTGAAAGGGGATTTTTAGCTTTTTTAAAATTAAAATGAAAAAAATAGGTATTGTATGTGTTGCAAAGCAAATCACTGGTTTCAAATGTAATTTTTGAGTATAGTGAAACTTGAATTAATGGAGTATTTGGGAGAGAGATGCCTGTTAAATCAAAGTGTCTGTTTAACCTGCATTAAATATAATTGATGTAATTTACATTGGTGTTATTTGTGGAATTATGCAGATTAGGTAAAATGATGCCAATAATCTAAAAACATCAACTATGTCATTGCTTGAAGGACATAAATGTCACAAATTGTTTCAACTTCAATCAAAAATTAACTGTATTTGTGAGTTAAGGACCACCTGTACTTGTTTCCAAATCTGAATATCAGCAGGCTCAGGTGTACCGTACCATTTGCAGAACTGATAATGAATTGGACAGAACTTTGATGTGCCCCCAAATAACAACAGATGAAAAGCAGTCATGGAGAAGGATTACATCTTCTTAGAACTATCAAGTAAAGCGAGTAAAGTCCCAGTGATAAATAGATAAATAAATAAATACACTGAAGAAGGCAAATAGCTAGTAGTAGTAGTAAGAAGTAGTAGAGGTACTAGTTCTTTTAGAAGTAGTAACTGTGAGAGGGATCTTGGACTCCTACTGGACAATCACTTAAATATGAGCCAGCAGCTGCCAACAAACCCAGCCCTAGGATACATTAATAGAGTGAAAGGATCAAGATCATGTGAAGTATTAATACTATTTTATAGACCACACTTGGAATACTGCATCCAGTTTCAGTCACCGTGATATAAAAAAAAAATATTGAGACTTTAGAAAGAGTACAAAGAAAAGCAACAAAGATGAGTAGGGGCTGGAGGATAAAATATATGAAGAACAATTGCAGGAATTGGATATCTCTAATGAAAAGAACTGGGATGAGATGATAGCAGGGTTCCAATATATAAGGAGCTGCCACAAAGAAGAGGGAGTCAACCTATTCTCCAAAGCACCTGAAGGCAGGACAAGAAGCAAAGGATGGAAACTAATCAAAGAGAGATCCAACCTAGAACTAAGGAGAAATTTCCTGACAGTGAGAACCATGCACCGGTGGAACAGCTTGCCTTCAGATGTTGTGGGTACTTCGTCCCTGGAGGTTTTCAAGAAGAGATTGGACATCCCTTTGTCCATAATTGTGAAGGGTCTCTTGCTTGAGCAGGGAGTTGGCCTAGAAGACCTCCAAGATCCCTTCCAACTCTGTTATTATGTTGTGTTTTTAATCTACTCTAAATATTTGGCTCAGTCCAGTGCATTTGTTCTCTGCATTCTTAAATAGCAAATATCAATTCACCAACTTGTCTCTGCAAAGAAGAGTGACTTCCAAGCCTTTAACCAGGAAAAGCATTTTTTTTAATTTCCTTTTTAAGTCCTCGGTGAAACCAAGGACATAAAGATACAGAAAGAAAAAATTCATGCTCTCCACTGTGTGTCTTTGAATCCTACTGAGGGTATTGTATGATGCTTTATAGTTAAAAAAAAAAACTATAAGCAGTCACATTCCTGAAGGCTTTGCTACAACTTCCATGCTCCGCTGAGTTAATAATATATCTGCTCTGCTGTCTCTTGTTCAAAAAGCTATCTGAAAACCTATTTTATTCTGTATCAGGAAGATAACTTGAATGTGGCTTGGAAACCATCAGTTCATAGAACAGTGAAGTGGAACCCCAGAATTATGGAGGAAATCATGTTCAATCATCATCACTGCTACCACCATCAACACAAGCTTCTCTCCACAATTTGTATAAGTATAGAGCTGAGCATTGATAGTTCCATACTTCAGCCAAAAAAAAAAATTACATGTCCCACTAATCAGTGGGTAGTTGAACAGGTTTTGTTTTTTTTCTGCAATGGAGACAGAAGAAGTGGGCAAATGTTTGGTGGCCAAGTCTTCATTGAATGATGGGAAGGATAGTCAAGAATGGTAGTAAGCAGTGCAATGTTGTGTAGAAGGGATGCAACAGGGAACAAGATCCTTCTGGGTTTCAAGTTTAGAGGTATGTACTTATACACAGGTGGTCGTCGCTCACCAACCACTTGTTTAGTGATCTTTTGAAGTTATGATGGTGCTGAAAAAGGAGACTTACAACCAACCCTTAATATTGTAGTTTTTGTGGCGTCTCTGTGATCCTGTGATCACAATTCCCACACTTGGCAATCATTTACGATAGTCCCAATGTTACGTGGTCCCATGATCACCATTTCTGACCTTCGGGGTCTGCTTCCAACAAGAAAGTCAATTGGAAAACTGGCAGGAAGTTGCTAGTTGCAATTATGTAAAGTTGTGATTAATGATCACAGCCAGATTACAGTCGTATGACATTGGACTTAATCAGCATGGCACTTGGATGTAGAGATTTTGGTCCCAATTGTGGTTGGAAAGTGAGGGCTGTCTATATTTTAAATTTTAAATTGTCAGTTAAATATTAATTTTGTGCAGTATTTACAGCAATATGTATGCTTGGGGAAGCAGTTAAGGGTTTGCTGGGAATTGGGTTGTTTGTGCCTTTGTCAGTCTTGGCAGTTACAAAGCTAAATCCATAGTTTTCTTGGCAAGAATTGACTTGCTCTTGCCTTCTTCCTAAGGCTAAGAGAGAGGAACCAACCCAAGGTCACCCAACTGTCTTTGTGCCTAAAGTGGGACTCGAACTCAGAGTCTCCCTGTTTCTAGTCTGATACTTTAACCCAGGGGTCCCCAAACTTGACAACTTTAAGACTTGTGGACTTCAACTCCTAGAATTCTCTGCTATACTGGCTGGAGAATTCTGGGAGTTGAAGTTCACAAATCTTAAAGTTGCCAAGTTTGGGGACCCCTGTTTTAACCACTGTACCAAACTAGCTCTCAGGCCTAGATTTAAGACCTGAGATATTAATTTTTCACCAAAAGCTAAATATTTTAGAATGCATATTTTATATGCAGTGTGGAGTTTTGTTTTGGGGCCTTATGTTGCCAGATTTTGGCATCTGTTCTCAAAGGAGGCTCCAGGGTCCGCCGAAAGAATATTTCAGAGTTACATGCAAAATTCAGATGTCCCTGTAAGTTTGTTATGCTTTAAACAAAATAACTAAAAAGTATGCCTTCCCATATCCTCATATTCCCAAAAGGAGTTTATAATTATTATTTGATTAATGTTTTCTACTGAAATTTTAAAAATTAAATGTAAACTCAAGGTTCAAGATCAGTGACCTGATCTTGCTTTATATCGGAAGACAATACTGATAATTTCTAGTCTGTTACTCATCGCTACATTCCAATCAATCTCTCAGACCCCAAACCATAGCAGAGCATATACACTTGATGTCCTATTATTTGCTGGATGAACTGAATGGCAAGGTGAATGGCATAGAAATAAAAAAGTAAAGGAGTCCCTGCAGAGTTTTGCTCTGCTAGTCGTGCTCATCTCCATTTCAAGACCATTGAGCCAGTGCTGTTCAAAGACATTTCTGCGATCATGTGGCCAGCATGATGTCATGGAACGGTGTTACCTTCCCACCGAAGTGGTACCTATTTATCTACTTGCATTTGTATGCTTTTGAATTGCTAGGCTGACAGGAGCTGAGGCGAGGGTGGGAGCTCACCTCATCATGTGGAACTCAGGTCTTGAACCTGGGTTGTCCACTTTCCAGTGAACATGCCTAGCATCTTAACCACTGAACCACTGCACCATCCTTGAAATATGATAATAAATGAAGTAAATAATTTGAGGGAAAATCTAAATGGCTCCTTCTTCTCTCGTGTCGCTACACTTTTCCCAGGTTGGTGTAGCATGGTAGAAGGATTCGCAGGTAAACAGATACCTGACAGGGGCCGCAATGTGAACACTCCTTCTATGGCCCCCATCTAAATGGCTATTGTGGTTTGCCGGCAGCCTGTGCAGTGGAATCAGACAGTGGGGAAGAAAGGAGAACAGTCAGGGAGTCTGGAGAGGACTCAGACGAGGGTCCTGCATCCGATGCAGAGATGGAGCCAGGACCATTTGGGAGTGGGGTCCTGCCCCCAGAGCCCTCGGAGTCTGGTAGCAGTGAGGCAGAGGAACAAAGGGAACCTGTTCCCAGTGCACGTATGTGCAAAGCTGCTAGAAGGTGAGAGCAACTGAAACAAAAGGGGTGACTCGGGAGTGAGGCTGGTAGGTGATTGTCCCTCCCATAAGGTATAAAGGACAGGCAAAGATGATGAAACCTTTGCAGGAAGCAAAGTCATTTGTTCGGTTCAGATTCATTCTTGAAGCTCTTTGTACTTCGGTTGTTTTTTTTCCTAATTCATTTGACATTTCTGTTATTGGCAGCATTTCACAGGAAAGAAAGGTGGGTGCTTATCTCGAGGGGCTATTTGAGATTCATTACTGGCTAGGAAAGTAATTCTCAGTATTGCAATAAAACAAGACTTATTTTTAAAATAAGCTTGTGCATAATTAAGGTCTCAGAAGCCTTGGTCAGAACAACGGCATCTGGGCTGCTTACAATGTGGTTAAAGGGAGTTCGAGAGAAAAATGATAACGAAAACCCTCTGGAGCAGTGGTGGGCAGGGATGGGCAACAATGGTCCCTTTATGACCTGTGGACTTCAACTCCCAGAATTCCTGAGCTGTAGCTGCCCACTCTTGCATTGGAGTGCTCTTTCTCAGCTCCAACTTTTCAAAGCCATGAGAAGATGTATCCCCCTCGTAAAATAGTTCCTCCCATTTTTCTGTCAATGAATAAATTGAATTTTGAAAAACCAGATATATTTCTGGTTTGGGCTGATCTCCTCTAGTCTAATCTGGTATTGTCCCAGTGGTGGGATTCAAATTTTTTTACTACCGGTTATGTGGGTGTGGCTTGGTGGGTATGGTGTGGCTTCGTAGGCGTGGCTTGGCAGGGGAAGGATACTGCAAAATCTCCATTCCCTCGCCACCCCATTAATCTGCTTTCCAGCTCCATTCTCCTGTGCAGGGCAACAAAAGAAGAGCCAGCCAATCAGCTGAGATTCAGGAGGAAGAGAATAAATGGGGGCGGGGCCAGTCAGAGGTGGGATTTGCCGGTTCTCCGAACAACTCAAAATTTCCATTATCAGTTCTCCAAAGCTGGTCAGAACCTGCTGAATACCACCTCTATGTTGTCCCATATTTTAGTTTGTTACATTTATTTCTTTTAACATTTTTGGAGTGTTACTGAATTATAATTTTAACTGTTTGATACTTTAGACAGTTTTTGGTACATTGGGAATGTTCTTAAAGGTGAAGAAGCAGGTGAGAAATTTTTATATGGGCATCTTATTATGATTTAATCTTATTATTAATTATTAATCTATGCAGACTCACAGTGGCTCACAACAACCTGCCAAAAAGCAATAAAATGCCATAATATTTTTAAAAAGGCACAATGCAGGTTAATAAATAAAAAATGAAAAACAATGAACAATGCATGGTTAATCATTAAATAAACAAACATCCAAACATCGATAATAATTCCATGAAGGCTGTCTGGAAAAGATTAGCCTGGAAGGCTGCCATTGATAAGGCCACTCACTAACTACTAGAATAAATAAAAATATTTGGAACCAGCTTTGTTCTAATACTGCTTCCGAGCTGCTTTGTTAGAGAAAGGCAGAAAGCAACTTCAAAACTGAGCAAATTGGAAGCTGAGCTCCACTTATAAATTCTATTTTGAATTAGAGAAAGGAAAGAAATATGATTCTCAACTTCAGCAACTTTATAAGATGTGGACTTCAATTCCCAGAATGCCGCAGGTTGCCTTGCGAGCTAGGGGATTCTGGGAGTTTAAGTCCACACATCTTAATTTTGCCAATGGTAACAAACACTGGCCTAGACAACAACAGAAATATTCTGGGAGCTGATATCCTAAATCCTTAGGGAAATCACTCTGTGTGAAATAACACCCACATATAGCAGTTTATCTTTTGGAGGAATAAATGGTTGTGCAAATACCAGTTCTGATTGGTATTTCTTCCCTCCCTCCCTCCTTCCTTCTTCCTTTATTATTTATTTTTGTGAATTTGTCAGAATGTCATATACTGTACAACCCATCTTTCCTTAAGCTCTGAGAACAAAAAATAATAATAATTACACTTATTACATCATGGTTTTTACACGTTTTCCATCAAATTTCTCCACCAATTTCTCTAGGGCTAGCCAGATGGTATTCTATAGCAGTGTTTTTCAAATTTGGCAACTTTAAAATGCGAGGACTTAAAGTCCCAGAATTTGGAAGTTGAAGTCCACACATCCTTAAGTTGCCATTTTTAAAAAAACAAAAACTTGCTATAAAATACCAACTGGCTTTCTATAGCTGCTGAGTCCCCAATAGAATGAAACCAGTCATGTACTATCTACTTCCTAGTAGTCAGTGATACTAACAATCAGTCAGAATATACACCATGTAAATATAAAGTAGAGAGACGGTTTGGTGTAATGATAAAGACCTGAAGCTAGAAAACAGGAGACTGTGATTTTTAGGGATGAAAACATCTGGGTGATTTTGGGCCAGTTGCTCTCTCCAGTAGTGGGCTGCTACTGGTTCTGACCAGTTCAAGCAAACTGGTAGTTCCGATGGGCAGTTCTGAAGCGCACGTTCACCAAACCGGTTGTTAAATCAGTTGCAGCCCACCATTGGCTCTCTCTAAAGCCCTAGGAAGGATGCAATGGCCAACCACTCTTGAAATCTTGCCAAGATAACCACAGGGACCTGTCCAGCCGGTTGCTAGACATCAACACTAGGCAGGGGTGGGCTTCAAAAAAATTAGCAAAAGGTTCTCTGCCCGGTTGCTGGGTGGGCATGGCCATGGTGGGCGTGGCCTAGTCAGCCTTCTGCACCACGGTGGGTGGGTGGGTGTTTTTGCCCTCCCTGGGCTCTGAAGGCTTTCTTTGAGCCTCCTGGAGGGCAAAAATGGCATTCTTGGGCTCTGGAGGCTCTCTGGAAGCCGGAAACGGGCCCATTTCCAGCCTTCCCAAACTTCCGGAAGGCCCATTTTTCACTCTCCTCAAGCCTCCATGCACACGCGTGGGATTTGGTGGTTCTCCAAACTGCACAGAATCTTAGCTAGGGGCTCTCCTGAACCCCTGCAAACCCCTAGCAGCAAACCCATTCCTGACACGAGCTCAAAAGCAAAAATAAAAACAAGAAACCGTGAGAATAGTTGCTGTGACTTTGGCTTGACTCCAAAGGCGAGAAGAGAGGGGAACAGCTTCGGGTTCATTTCCAACTTGGTTACAGAACTGTGTTTTTCTAGCCTCACAGGAAAATGCGCACATGGGATCAGCTGGCTTGCCATGCAGGTTTAAATACAGAAGTTGGGAAAGCATCCATTGGATATATGACCATGGTTTGAAGACAGGCTGAAGAATTTCTCCCTCACCCTCTAATCATTAAATTAAAACTGCAGATAGGAAAAGATAAAACAGGAAGAACATTATCTTTTTTATATCAGGAAATATAAACGGGATGGACTTGTTTTATAAATGGGGTTGCTTTGCTTGATGATTATTTTTTTTCCAGTGCTTGGGGAAAAGAAATGAGCATAAGATGAAAATTTTAAAGTGGAGGTAGGGAACAATGGTCTTTTTATGACTTGTGGACTTCAACTCCCAGAATTCCTGAGCCAGCCATGCTGGGAGTTCTGGAAGTTGAAGTCCATAAGTTATAAAGGGGCCATCATTCCCTACCTCGATTCTAAAGCAAATTGCGTTATGCAGAGGCACATGGAATTGTGAGAAATAATTTCTTTTAAATCACACTTTCCTTGCACATTTGAAAGAAAGAGACAGCATAATGGTTGTTTTCTCAGGGTGGGGGGGGAGAGAGAGAGAGAGAGAGAGAGAGAGAGAGAGAGAGAGAGAGAGAGATTTGAGGAAGGAATCTTGCCTTTTGTCATGTGAATTTCTAGCCATTTCTGGTTTTTACACTATTCTCCAATACTCTGCTGGATGCTTTATTGAATCAATACTCAGCAATGTAGAACAGGCAAGCTTGTCTAAAGGGAAACAAAGGCAGACCTGTTCCAGGTTCAAGGCACAATATGGACATGTTGTAGACTCTCTCCTTACTCAGTTGGCCTTCATATAAAATAGGACTCCTTAACCTTCTTCTTTTTTATTTATTTCCTGTATTTTTCTGCACGTTTCTCTCCTGGATTTTATACATACATACATACATACATACATACATACATACACATATATGTATATGTGTACCAATCAGAATGGACCAGCCTCAAATTTAAAACCAGGAGCTGTAAGACCCATATCCATACAGAAGCCTGATGATGGCAGATGAGATTCTGCTGAAACGTTGCTACAACTTTAACAGAACTACAATGACGTGGGATAATACCCGAAGGAAGCTAAACAGCACACATGTAAGTACCCACGAAAGCCTAAGAAAACAAATATCTGACCTCTACGGGGAGGAAATAAACAGCCAGATCA
>BLBF01000006.1:9668505-9690091 GCA_015471245.1 Laticauda colubrina | reverse complement strand
TCTGACAGCATGAATAGAAGAGATGATTCCACCAGACTGTCAATCATTTGGAAGCCTGCACTCTCAAATAGAAAGATCTCCATGCCACAAGCCAGGCAAACACCTGGGCAAAAACAGACTCCCTCTGACAGCTCCAACCTAACCCCCCCACCAGGCACCCAGGTGAAACCCAGCTTGCTAATGAAGAGCAGCCGTCCCTTCACACGGAGCCAAGCTGCACTAAAAGCCTCCAACACAAGAACAGACTGTTGCCAGCCAATCAAAGCCACAAAACAGACAGAAGAAACCAGGAACACCAATCAATCAAACTCCAAGTCCAATGAAACAGGTCCAGGCTCCCAGCCAATCAGAATGAACCAGCCTCAAATTTAAAACCAGGAGCTGTAAGACCCATATCCATACAGAAGCCTGATGATGGCAGATGAGATTCTGCTGAAACGTTGCTACAACTTTGGCAGAGCTACAGTGACGTGGGATGGTGCCCGGGGGAGGCTGAACAGCATATATATATATATGTATATATATATATATATGTATGTATATATATATATATATATATATATATATATATATATATATATATATATGTATGTATGTATGTATGTATATATATATATATATATCTGTGTGTGTGTGTGTGTGTGTGTGTGTGTGTGTGTGTGTGCTGTTCAGCTTCCTTCGGGTATTATCCCACGTCATTGTAGTGCTTTTAAAGTTGTAGCAACGTTTCAGCAGAATCTCATCTGCCATCATCAGGCTTCTGTATGGCATTCATAAGCCTGACCCACATATGAACTCAATACAGAAGCCTGATGATGGCAGATGAGATTCTGCTGCTTGGAAAATATCATAGCTTAGTGGTAGGGACCAAACCCTAACTCTTTAAGTCTCATTACTGAAGGTCAAATATGGCCTTTTAGGCCCATGCCCTGGCATGCATATTTTCTAATGAGGCTCAAAGTCTTTTGAAGATGTTTCACTTCTCATTCAAGAAGTTTCTTCAGCTCTGACAAGATAGTGGGGAATGGAAGGATTTGTATTCCTTGCAGAAAGTTGGTCATTTGCATCCCTTTTAGAGGGTCATTGAGGCTACTTGGAGGTTTATCTATGTCCTCAGGGTCACCAGAGTTAGTGCTCCTGCAATTTTTCCTCTAGAAATCCATTCCTATACCACACCATTCAAAGGGTGTTCCTCCCAAATTGGATAGTTAAACGCCTGTAGAGATTCTTAGTTATCCAGGTCATGGTTGTCCCAAAGGTTCTTTTTCAGAAGGCAACTGGACTTTCTTGTTTTTTCTTTTCTTTTGAAGACGTTTCGCTTCCCATCCAAGAAGCTTCTTCAGCTCTGAAAGAACAGTAGGGAATGGAAGGATTTTAACTGAAAAATGTGTGCCTTAAGCATCTGCAAGGCATAACATCTTCATTTGACCTCTTAAACCTCTGCAATGCAAAAACATCCAACAAACAAACAGCAAACAAACTTGAAGTGTAAAGGGATGTCGGTTAGGCTCTCTAGCTATACTTTTGGTATTTTGCTATGATGCATCTGCAGCGAACTAACAATGTTTTAAATTACTTAGTAAATGTTTTGGCTACACAGAGCTGGATTCCAGGTTTTCTGATTAAAAAGAAAAAGTTGCATAAAAGTTGCCTAATGAACAAGCCTTCCCTTGGCCACACACATCTTTTTGTGATTTATAATGTTCCTGGGGTCACCAAAGAGAATAAGCATTACATGTGGCTGGCTGAGATTAGACTCGAACAAATAGGTTCCCGAAACAATTTGGCCACTCTCAGAACAGATTGTTGCTAAGAAATAAAGGGTGCTAATTAAGTTAAATTAAATTCAATTTATTCCTTGTTCGATGGGCAAGATACATTGTATTAGAATCCAAATGTATTAATCACTGGTGATATTTCTCACCTCACTTCATTATGCACTGAGCTTGGGCATGACCAAAAAGAGGGGAAAGTCACGTGAAATCTTAGGATTTCGCACATAAGAGCACAGGCAGTCCTCAACTTACAACAATTTGTTTAGTGATGGTTCAAAGTTACAACACAAAAAAAGTGATTTATGACCGGCTTATATCCTTATGACGGTTGTAGCATCCCTGTGGTGATGTGATGAAAATCTGGATGCTTGGCAACTGACTTATACTTGAAACTTTTCAAGAGGCAACTGGCCTTTCTTTGTTATTTCCTTGAAGATGTTTCTCTTTGCATCCAAGAAGCTTCTTCAGTTCTGACTGAATGATTAAAGATTTGTAAGGATTTATATTCCTTGCAGTCATCTGGTCATTTAGCACTCATTCTGAGATTGTTGTGGCCAGTTGGAGGTTTATTTGTACCTTTAGGGTCGCCTCTGCATGACATGGCCAAAATAGGTGAGACAAAGTTTTGTGATTTTGCCTTCCAGTCTCATGTCTGGCTCCTTGCTGTCCAAGGAATATGCAGGAGCCTTCTCCAGCACCACAGCTCAAATGAGTTTATTTTCTTCCTGGCTTGCTTTTTTTAAGGTCAGACTTTCACAACCATAGGTTACCCAATCTCTTCTTAAAAACTTCCAGTGTTGGAGCATTCACAACTTCTGGAGGCAAGGGGGGGGGGGGGAGGAAGAGGAGAAGGAGCCTGGATGCATGCATTAGTATAACCCCCCCAAAAAAACTTTCCTTGGAAGAGATTATTTCAAGACACTTCTTTGACTTCTCTGGAAAAGAAAGAAAGAAAGAAAGAAAGAAAGAAAGAAAGAAAGAAAGAAAGGGGGAGGGAAGACTATTATCGCTAAACGAGGTATTTATTAAAGTAACTATGGGGGAACACAACAGAACAGACCCAAGAATCATAGGGAGAAGCAAAGAAATTGACTAACAAAGTGCATTAATTGCACAAGAAAATAAACATGAGTTCACACTTATCTATCACATCAAATCCTTTGAACTATTCCAAGAGTTGTAAATGTTAGTCTTCCCAACAACCCTGTAAGGGAGATGAGACTGTAAGAGAATGAGTTGTGAGCATGATTGGGATTTGAACCCAAGCTTCCTCTGATTGACCCTCGATACATTACCTTTGTGCTTGGAAAGAAGCTGAGTTAAAAATCAGGGCAACTACTATCATTTCTAAAATCAGAGAAGTGATCAATTTCCCTATGACTGGATTAAAGTGACAAAGTGGCGAACTTCAAACACATTTCTCCCTCCATCTGATTGACTCGTTTGTTGTGTAGCTGTTGTGCCTCTGGAGGTTAAAGCTGAAGGCAACTGATAACGTGGATGAAGTACCAAAAACCTTGAAATCTCAATCTGCTAGAGAAAGCCCTTGTACATCTTGGCAGAAACAGTCAAGATCCAGGAGGGAATTGAGGATGGGAGGAGTATCCTCCTAAGCAAAGGACTCAGTGCTGATTTTGCGCTTTTGTTTTTAAAGGGAGGTAGGGGAGAAACCCTGCAATGATCAAAAGGGAGAATTGACCTAAGTAGTGGAATCTAGTGGCTATTCAGACTAGACTAGACTAGACAGAATAGAACAGAACAGAACAGAACAGAACAGAACAGAACAGAACAGAACAGAATAGAATAGAATAGAATAGAATAGAATAGAATAGAATATTCTTTATTGGCCAAGTGTGATTGGATGGACATACAAGGAATTTGTCTTGGTGCAAATGCTCTCAGTGTACATAAAAGAAAAGATACATTCGTCAAGAATCATAAGGTACAACACTTAATAATGGTCAGAGGGTACAATAAGCAATCCTACTGGGGAAAAAATCCATATAAATCATAAGGATATAAGTGACAAAGTTACAATCATATAGTCACAAGTGGGAGGGGATAGTCTATTTTCTCTAGATTAGTGCTTATCTAGAAAAAAAAGGACTAGGGGGGGAACATGATAGCAGTATTCTAGCATTTGAGAGGCTGCACAAAGAGGAAAGGGTCAATTTATTTTTCAAAGTGCCAGGAGGCACGACAAGAAACAATGGATGGAAACTATGGATGGAAATGGAATTGAGGAGAAATTTCCTAACAGTGAGGACAATTAACCAATGGAACAGCTTGTCTTCAGACATTGTGGGTGCTTCAGTATTGGAGGTTTTTAAGAAGAAATTGCACAGCCATTTGTCTGAAATGGTATAGCCCAGTGGTAGGATTAAAAAAAAAAAATTACTACTGGTTCTGTGGGTATGGCTTGGCGGGCATGACTTGGTGGGTGTGGCAGGGAAAGGATACTGTAAAAACTCCATTCCCTCCCCACCAGGGGTGGGATTCAAATTTTTTAACAACCAGTTCTGTGGGCATGGCTTAGTTGGTGGGCATGGCTTGGTGGTCATGTTATTGGCTGGGCGTGGCCAACTCAATATCACTCACATCGAGGCACGTATCTCCTCACTTGGCCTCTCATCACTGTAGGTATGCTGCAACAGTCGTAAGTGCGAAAAACAGACATAAGTCACTTTTCGTAACTTTGAATGGTCACTCCACACAATAAAGTACCAGCAAAGGAGGAAAAAAAATTCCAGAGAAGTTCCAGAGACAGAAAGTCTAGTCCTGCCAAGAATGTAGTAAGAGTTAATGGAGAGGCAGTTTCTGTAAGCAACACCAGAATGTTTCCTTCCTGCCTTCCTTACAGGATTAGGCCAATAATTTATTCTAACAACCGGTTCTCTGAACTGCTTAGAATGTTAACAACCGGTTCTAGAGAATAGGTGTGAACTAGTAGAATCCCACTCCTGCTCCCCACTCCAGGGGAAGGTTACTGCAAAATCCCCATTCCCTCCCCACCCCACTAACCTGCTTTCCAGTTCTGTTCTCCTGTGCAGGGCAACAAAAGAAGACTCAGCCAATCAGCTGGGACTCAATGGGAGGCAGAGAATAGGTGGGGGTGTGGCCAGTCAGAGGTGGTATTTGCCAGTTCTCCAAACTTCTCAAAATTTCCGCTACTGATTCTCCAGAACTGGTCAGAACCTGCTGAATACCACCTCTGGTATAGGATCTCCTGCTTGAGCAGGGGGGTGGACTAGAAGACCTCCAAAGTCCCTTCCAGCTCTATTCTGATTGATTGATCAGGAAATATGATTCTTTTAAATTGTTAAAACAGCTCACGCATAGACACTCCTGGACGTACCATGTATAAATACACCAAAAACAACAGAAGAAAATATTTGTAGCTTAGGATTGAAATGTGGAGTCCTTAGTATTCTCTGATCTTGACTATTTTCTTGCAGACATTTCATTAACTGACTTGATAAACATCACCAGGCATTTCATTACCCAACTAGGACACAACATCAGTGCATTGATGATGTCACCTAGCTGGGTAATGGAACCTCTTCAAGAAAACAGCCAAGCTCAGAGAGCACCAAGGACCCCACATACCAAAACCACCTATTGGTTTTTGGAGGGATACCAGCAGAAATTTTGAAAAGATAGTGACAGGTATAAAGAAAAGAAAACAACAACTGGAACTTATGCAAACAAAGGCAACAGGAATGGTCAGGGGATTGGGAATGAAGTCCTTTAAGGAGAGTGAGGAGAAATTAGATGCACTGACCCTTGAGGAGGAGTGATGTCAAAGGGTAGGCTTTAGCCGAGAGCCGTGTTTTTCAACCTTGGCTGCTTGAAGGTGTTTTTTTTTTTTTATTTCAACATGCTGGCTGGGGAATTCTGGAGGTTGTAGTCCACACATCGTAAAGTAGCCAAGGATGAGTAATACTGGCCTAGAGAAACAGACAGATACTGATGTAACGTTCAAAACAATTTCCTGTTGATAAAAAGTAATTTAGAATGATCTTACTACAGGTAGCTCTCGACTCACAATCACAACTGAGCATTTCTGTTGCTAGGCAAGGCAGCTGTTGAGTTCTGCCCCATTTTACAACCTTGCCACAGTTGCTAAATGAATCACTGCAGTTGTTAAGTAAGTAACCTGGTTGCTCCTGTTCACTGAGCAGTTTGAAAGCATGCAAATGCGAGTAGATTAATAGGTGAGTAATCCCACCATTTTGGTGGGAAGATAACAGCATTCCGGGCACCTCAATGTATAGCCATGCTGGCCACCTGACCAAAGAAGTGTCTTCAGACAATACTGGCTTCCTTGGCTAGGAAACAGAGGTGAGCACCACCCCCTAGAATTAGGCTCAACCGGCCCCTAGAATTGGGCTCAATTTGACAAGAGAAACCTTTACCTTTTGCCTTCAAATCTGAGTATATTGTATCTGCCTCCCAAGGCAATATTGGCACCAATTTTTGCAACATTTGACAAAGCCTTATATACTGGTTGTTGCATTGAGATTTTGTTCTTCAAGGCTGTGCAAGCTGATGGTGACCATAACTCATGTATTTAGGCATGCTACCATCTTTACTAAATGCTTTTGGTTTTCGGGAGAATCGCAGACTTTTGTATTTTATTATTTAGATATTAGGAGCCATGGCAGCACAGTGGTTACCGTGCAGTACTACAGGCTGCTTCTGCTGACTGCCAGCTGCCTGCAATTTGTCAGTTTGAATCTCACCAGGCTCAAGGTTGACTTAGCCTTCCCTCCTTCCGAGGTGGGTAAAATGAGGACCCAGATTGTTGAGGGCAATAGGGTGACTCTGTAAACCGCTTAGAGAGGGCTGTAAAACACTATGAAGCAATATTTAAGTCTAAATGCTAACGCTATTGTTATATTGTTCCATTTTACGGTTATAAACCATTGCAACTCATGCGGTGCAGCAACATAGACTTTTAATAAACAAAGAAGTAATTCTAGAGCTATCAGTCTAAATTTCATAGTCTCTTACTAATCCCAGTCCTATAATCATAGGTTTAGAAGGAATCTTGTTGATCTTTTTCAGTCCAATCTCTTGACTAAATCAAGAATTCCCATACCTTTCCAACAGCTGTCCAACCTTTATTTGATGGACACCCACGACTCCAGGAGGTAGGCTTAATTGTCAGGAACTCCTTATTTTAAGTTTGAATCTCTTTCTGTAAAGCTTTCACTCATTTTTATTTTTCTTTCTTTCTTTCTTTCTTTCTTTCTTTCTTTCTTTCTTTCTTCCTTCCTTCCTTCCTTCCTTCCTTCCTTCCTTTCTTCCTTTCTTTCCCTCTCTCTCTTTCCTTCTTTCCTCGTTCCTCATTCCTTCTTTTGTCTTACTGTTGTTCACTCTGGAGAATAAATTCACACCCTCTTCCCTGTGACAGACCTTCAGATTTCAGAAAATTACTAAAATATCTCTTCTTTACCTTCACTTCTTTAGGGTAAATATATCCCATTCTTGTAAGTGTCCTTCCAAACCCCTCGCCATCTTTCCTGACCTTCCCTCTGCAATTTCCAAGACTTAACAGATTTAACAGATAATCAGAGTTGGAAGGGATCTTGTAGGTCATCTAGTCCAACCACCCACCCAAGCAGGAGACCCTACACCATTTCTGACAAATGGCAGTCCAACCTCTTCTTGAAGGTCTCAAGTGATGGCGCTCCCACAACTTCCGAGGGCAACTTCTGTTCCATTCGTTGATTGTTCTCACTGTCAGAAAGTTTCTCCTTGTTTCCAGGTTGAATCTCTCCTTATTGAATTTCCATCCATTATTCCTTGTCTGGCCTACAGGAGCTTTAGAAAATAGCTTGACCCCTTTCTCCTCCCTGTGGCAGCCCCTCAAATATTGGAAGACAGCTGTCATGTCTCCTCTGGTCCTTCTTTTTACTAGACTAGCCAAGCCCAGTTCCTGCAACCGTTCATCATATGTTTTAGCCTCCAGTCCCCCAAGATCTTCAACATCCTTCTTCCATCTTGGCAATGAAATTGCAGCAGGTGCTGTCTAACCAATATAGCACAGAGCAGAACTAACATTTTCTATAATCTTGAAATTATGCTGGTTTTACTGGCAGCCAAAGATTTCACTGGCTGTTTTGGCAGCTGCCGCAAACATAAATCTATGGCCATCATCCTGGATATCATATATTTTTTTAAAGAAAATGATCCCAACTGAAATGTGGCTTTTATTAGAGAACTGTATTTCATTCTAAATAAAGAGGGACATCTAGGTCATTTTCACTTTTAATCAAATTCCTATTTCATTAGCTACAAGCTTCCACATGACTTCAGCTATTTGGGTAAAAACAAAACAAAACCCACATCACAGCACAAATACATCCTCTCCCACATTTTCTTTATATGTGTTCTGTATAAAAATAGTAGACTCCAAATAACGCATTCTGATTGGTTAATAATAACAAATGGAGATTGGTTCAAATAGAACCAATCCTCGAAGCCGCACAAAGGCAGCTAAATCAAAGGCATGTCATTGGCTACAAGCCGGCAGACAGGAAAGTATAAAAGGACTGTCGCGGCTTGAGCCAATGTTCCGTTTTACTGACTGTTTGTTCAAATAAAGACGTTGTTGTTGGAACCCGGTCTACCTCGCGGTTTTCCGGACGGAACACTGGTGACGAAGGTGGGATCGTCCTAAACGTGAGACCAAGCACGCGGTGACAAAGAATTCCAGACGGCAAACAATGGCTGGAAACAACGCACTGCCCGCACCTTTCAATCCCAATGAAGAGGATTGGGAATCCTATGTAGACCGTTTCCAGAGGTACTTGGAAAGCAATGAAATAGAAGGAATCTCTGATCAGCGTAAGAGGGCTGTGTTCTTAGCACACTGCGGGCCTAAAATCTTCAAGATGGCCAAGGCTCTAGCGAAGCCCCGAGATGTCAAGCAATTGACATGGCCAGAATTACAGCGAATGCTTAAAGCTCACTACGCTCCGATGGTGTCAAATCTCATAAGGCGACATGAATTCTACCAAAGAGACCAGAGAGAAGGAGAGACCATCGCTGACTTCGTAGCAGCTCTCTGACAAATAGGGGGAGAGTGCAAATTCCTAAACCTAGATGAAGCAATGAGGGACCGAGTGGTGTTGGGTTTAAGAGACTCGACCACACAGAGCAAGTTACTAAACAAACCCAACATAACCGTAGCCGAAGCCATTGCGGAAGCCACAGCTGCTGAAGCCGCGAAAAAATCGGCTGTCAAAATGAAGCAAATGAATGCGAACAGCGACGAAACGAGCCTGGCCAGAGGAAAAAAACAGTCTTCCACCACCACTCACCATGAAGATTATGGCGAGACGTCAGAATCAGGTGAAGAAGATGACAAGGTCCACCGCCTATACGCCAACAAGAAAGAGCACGAAAAGAGAAATTGGCGGGAATGCGCTTGCTGCGGAGGAAACCATACTCGAGCCAAATGCAGGTTTCTCGATGCCATTTGCAGAGCTTGCAAGAAATGAGGGCATATCGAGAAAGTCTGCAGGAACAAAAAGAACTACAGCCCAACAAGACGCAGCAACTCCCCCGCACAAGCTGAGCCAATACGAACTGAGAGAAAGTGGCAGCGAAACAAGCGAGCCATTAACCGAGAGAATACACATCAGACTTTCACTATAGTAAGCGCTCAGATGGAAAGCGGGAAGAAAGTTAAAATAATCGTAAAAATTGAAGGAAAGCCCTGCGAAATGGAAGTAGACTCTGGATCCTTCCTATCGATGGTATCTTGGGACACCATCAAACAACTAGTCCCAGATATCAAACCTAAACAACTCCAGAGGCAGCGACTAACCCTCAAAGACTACCAAGGAAACCGAATCCCTGTAGTCGGCCTGGGACATTTCCGAGTCGCCTACAAACAGCATGTTGAAGTGCTACCGCTGACCATAGTCGACCGAGACCGATCAAGCCTCCTGGGCATCGAATGGTTCGCACCATTGGGCATCGGGATGGCCGGGATAGACCGAGTGACCACAACCGACTGGGAAGAAAACCTAATCCAGGAATTCCAGGATGTCTTTGACGGCTCACTTGGCAAATATCGGGGAAATCCTATTTCTTTTAGTCTAGACCCCCAAGTAACCCCACGGCGACTAAAGGCCAGGCGAGTTCCTTTTGCCCTAAAAGCAAAGATAGAGGAACAGCTAGATAAACTAATAGCCCAAGGGGTGTTAGAACCTGTGGACCATGCCAAGTGGGAAACACCTATAGTTACACCTATTAAACCTGATGGGTCTGTTCGAATCTGTGGTGACTATAAGGCTACCCTGAACCACGCACTGCAACAGAGCGCATACCCGGTGCCAGTAGTGCAGCACTTACTACATTCTCTGGGGAGAGGAAAAGTTTTCGCTAAACTCGATCTGGCGCAAGCTTATCAACAGCTCCCAGTAGACCCCGCAACAGCTGAAGCACAGACTATAGTTACTCACAAAGGGGCCTTCAAATGTAACAGACTCCAATTTGGAGTGAGTGTAGCCCCAGGCATTTTCCAGAGTCTAATGGAACACCTCCTAAATGGCATACAAGGAGTCGTACCATATTTTGACGACGTCCTAATCTCAGCCAAAGATGAAAATCAACTAAGAAAAAGACTTAAAGAAGTACTAACTAAATTCAGAGAATCTGGCCTCAAAGTAAAAAAAGAAAAGTGCTGTCTAATAAGGAATAGCGTCGAATTCCTGGGCTATTTAATAGACGGAGAAGGTATACACACTACCGACAAAAAAAATAAAGCTATTAAAGACGCACCAAAACCAAGAAACAAAACCGAACTACAAGCATTTTTAGGACTGATAAATTTTTATAATGTATTCCGACCAAATAAGGCTACAATAGCAGAACCATTGCACCGTCTACTGGACAAGAAAGCAATTTGGACTTGGGGTTATATAGAGAAAAAAGCCTTCCAAAAAATAAAAAACTTGCTAACATCGAACACCGTTCTCATTCAATTTAGCAACACACTACCATTGAGGGTGACCTGCGACGCCTCACCATTCGGAGTCGGTGCCATCCTGAGCCACCAACTGCCTGATGGAAGAGAGGCACCCGTCGCATACTATTCAAAGACCTTGTCCAAAACCAAGTGAAATTACAGCCAATTGGACAGAGAAGCCCTAGCAATTGTCGCTGGAGTGAAACGCTTCCACGAGTACCTATATGGGCGAACTTTTCAAATCATAACAGACCACAAACCGCTACTAGGAATTAGCCCACACCTAATATTCTGTCCCCAAGAATGACTAGATGGTCAGAGTTCCTGGCAGCCTATTCCTATACTCTGACACATCGCCCAGGGAAACAAATTTCCCATGTGGACGCTTTGAGCAGAGCACCCTTACCATCAACAGAGGAAGACCCGGCACCAACGATGACAGCATTACAGATAGAGACTTGCCCTGATCTACCCATATCCGTGAATGATGTCGCCAGAGCCACTGCAAAAGACCCATTGACTGCCCGCGTTCTTAACTGGATAGGTAGAGGCTGGCCGGAAAACCAAAAAACTGAGAACTTTAAACCCTTCCGGACCAGACAAACTGAACTCTTAATCCAAAAAGGGTGTTTATTGTGGGGTGATCGGGTAATTATTCCTAACAAATTACAACCCAGGGTACTTGGTATGCTTCATGAAGGCCACCCGGGAATAGTTAAAATGAAAAGTCTTCCTAGAAGTTATGTCTGGTGGCCGGGTATTGATAGGGACATAGAATACTGGGTAAACTCGTGCAACAAATGTCAGAGAATCAGACCGTCCTCACCAAAAGCACCCATAAGAGACTGGGAAACCCCAAGAGGCCCCTGGTCACGAATCCACATCGATTTTGCGGGTCCTACCAAGGGGCATACGTTTCTGATTGTCGTGGATGCATACTCTAACTGGCTAGATGTAAAAATTATGCCATCAACGACAACAGAAACCATGATAAAGCAACTCGACAAACTTTTTGCAACCCATGGCCTACCGGACGTCCTAGTGTCCGATAATGGGCCACAATTAACCAGCCTCCAATTTGAGCAATACCTAGCCTCCCTAGGTATAAGACATGCCCTAACCGCACCGGCCCACCTGGCTGCAAACGGTAGGGCAGAGAGAATGGTCAGGTTTACCAAGGAGGGTTTAGAAAAAATGGACACTGGAGATGTCCAGAATAAAATAAACTGATTGCTCACCCTCCAGCATATAACATCCAGTACCACAACCAACAAAACCCCAGCAGAATTACTGATGGGAAGGAAACTAAGGTCGCATCTAGATAGATTGCATCCAAATTTCACACCAGAAAACCCCCCCGACTCCTCTACTCGATTCAGGAACTTTGCAATAGGCGACTTAGTTTATGCTAAAAACTTCACCAGGGACCCATTATGGCTACCCGGACAAATTACACAGATAACAGGCCCCAAATCCTACCGATTAACGGTAGACGACGGCAGGGAATGGAAGCGGCATATAGACCAGCTTCGCTCCCGAAACATAGAAAGAAATACAAACACACAACCATACATAGAGAAAAATGACGAATTTCAAACCAAGGTGGGGGGGGAAATGCGAGAAATCAATAAAGAACCGTTTAAATCAAACTCCGAAAATAATAACAAACAAAAAGAGCAAATAAAAGACTCACTGTTTGAAGAAAGTTGCGTGAAGAGTCCATCGGAAGGGGCCAGCCAGGCCAGCTCGACCTGCCTGGAGGAAACGGGAGGGAGCGGCAAAACCACCCGCCTAAGAAACTCAGGCGGCAGTAAAATGGCTGACTCACCCTTCCAGACGGTTCCAGGGAGAAGGACAGAAGACACAGCAGCCCCATCCGAACCGGTTGAAGTCTCCAACGATAATGAACCGCGCAAGTCCAGTCGAGTCAGGAGAAGCCCCACCTACCTGTGCAACTACGTCACCACGTAGGACTGAACTAAGAGGAGAGGGGTGTTCTGTATAAAACTAGTAGACTCCAAATAACGCATTCTGATTGGTTAATAATAACAAATGGAGATTGGTTCAAATAGAACCAATCCTCGAAGCCGCACAAAGGCGGCTAA
This sequence comes from Laticauda colubrina, assembly GCA_015471245.1. Classification (NCBI taxonomy): domain Eukaryota; kingdom Metazoa; phylum Chordata; class Lepidosauria; order Squamata; family Elapidae; genus Laticauda; species Laticauda colubrina. The sequence goes on along the minus strand of BLBF01000006.1, from coordinate 9,677,228 downwards.
ATCAAAGGCATGTCATTGGCTACAAGCCGGCAGACAGGAAGGTATAAAAGGACTGTCGTGGCTTGAGCCAATGTTCCATTTTACTGACTGTTTGTTCAAATAAAGACGTTGTTGTTGGAACCCGGTCTACCTCGCGGTTTTCCGGACGGAACAATATGTGCATTATTTATGGTCCTATCTAACAAGCAATTTCTTTGCCATTAGTTCTGCCATAAACTATTATTCTCTGTGCATTTTTATTTTTAATGGCAAACTACACGTGCAAAATGGAAACATAAAGTGGAAAATCAGGATGGGGAATGGGAGCTTGTAATATTTAAGAGAGCCACTCTTTGTAAAATAAGTGATGGTATAATATGCCTGTTTTGACCTTTGAATCTCCTCCAGTGAAAACATGAGCCAAATACGACAACAGAGAGCAGTACAAAGCATATATAATCCAGCAGGATTATACAAAATAAATGAATAACAGCTACATGAATTTTCTGGGCCTAGGGACATATTTCATCTCTCTGTAACGTCGGCAGCACTTCATTCCTACAAGGAACAGGCAAAACCAGAGCAAAACCTACATTTAATGCCATTTGCATTTAATTAAAATTGAATATAATTATTTTCCAGCAGTGTTATTTCCCAGTTTTCTCCTTCGGGCCTAATTCAGTTTGGGAAACAGTTTGGAGGTTTCTGGGAGCTGAGTGCAAAGCTTGTGGGCAGTGCATGAAATCTATGGATTTGCACCATCACGTTGCATGAAATATTGTGTATGGTTGCTTGACATAATCGTTTTTACAAGCTGGCCTTACAATCTTTTTTTTTTTTTTTTTGCCGTGGTTAAATATTGGCAGATGTCTTCCAACAAAAGAATATCTTTTTTTGGAGGGTTTTCTTCCTTGGTGCTTTCAAATCAATGTTGATTGGAGCTTGCTTAGGGATGGGATTCAAACATCCCAGCAACCCATTCTCTGTCTGGTTGCTGGGTGGGTATGGCCATGGTGGGAGTGGCCCACCAGAACTTCTCGGAGGGCTGTTTTTTGCCTTCCCTAGAGTCTGGAGGCTTTCCTGGGACCTCTGGGTGGGCAAAAACAGCCTGCTCTGGGCTTTCTGGGAAACAGACCCATTTCCAAACTTCCAGAACTTCCAGTTCAGACCATTTTATGCCCTCCCGGAGCCTCCATGCAGACCCTGCACTTACTTGCATCCAAAATGGGCTGTGTAGAGACTCCTGGGAGAGGAGGGGTCGGGTGGGGCCAGCCGGTTGGTTCTACTAAATTTAACATCTGGTTCACCTGAACTGGCCTGAACCATCTCAATCCCTGAACTTGCTGGAGAAGACATGATAGCTGTCTTCTGGTACTTGAGAGGCAATTACAGGGAGGAAGGGAGTTGACTTATTATCCAAAACCCCTGAGGGAAGGACCAGAAACAATGAGTGGAAGCTCATTAAAGAGAGATTCGAAATAAAGAATAACAGAGTTTGGAAGGAAGTCTTCAAGTCCAATCTAGTGTTCAAGCAGGAAACCCTATACAGACAAATAGTTGACCAATCTCTTCTTAAGGCAAATAGTCCAATCTCTTCTTAAAATCCTCCAGTGTTGGAGCACTTACAGCTTCTGGAGGGAAGCCCTTCCAGTGATCAATTGTTCTAACTGTCCAAAAATAATTCAGTTTGGATGTATGAAAAAAAATGTCCTGATAGTACGAACAATTAATCAACGGAACAGCTTTCCTCCTGGAATTGTGAGTTCTCCATCATTGGAAGTCTTTGAGAAAAGATTGAACAGTCATTTGTCCTGGGTGTAATATGGTCTCCTGCCTTGGACAGGAGTGCTGGAAGGAAAATCCATCTGGTTTAGTTCCAAACTGGGAGAAAGGCACTGGAAACAAAATGGAGGCTCGAGGCTAATTGGAAAGAAAGGTTTTATTTATTGATGAAGCAGGACCCCCAACCACATGTGATTCTGGGCAGCTGATCGAATGGAATTGAGAGTAGGTAGGTATTTATACCTTCTTTGGGCTTTGATTTTGAGCTTCCTGTTCCTGTGCAAGAACATGTATTCTATTGGCTGTTGTCAGATTCCTATGGGGTTATGGAGGGGTTATGTAGGAGTCATAGTTGTCTCTATAGGCAACAGAGGAAATACAAATCCTAGGTGTTTGTCTGAGCTAATTTTGTCAACCTTTTGTTTGTTGCTCACCTGAGTTTCTGTCTCGAACCAGTCTTTCTGAATGGATTACCAAATCTGCATTTCTAATAGCTGGCCTCCTCAGTTTCTGCTTGGGGCAGGGAAACTGGGACTGGTTTCAGCCTCCCCAAAGATTTTTTTTCCATTTCTCCTTCAGGGGAAATATTCTATTCTGCCTTTTTTAATATTTCCTAAAATATGTCATTTCTCTGGGGGGGGGGGGGTTCCCCTTGGGGGGGGGGGGCTTCCCACAGGCAGTTGGACAAGAAGACTTCCCTGGTCCTTCCAGCTCCCTGATTCTTTGATTCTAAATGTATGCATGACATATGCCTTCACAAACAACAAATTTTCTTGACAACATTTTTGGAAATGTTAACTTAGTTTTTGATGCAGATTCTGTGAATATATACACACAACTGTGGAAGAAGAAACTACACAAACTTATTTGGATATGGCTGCACTCTAGTGCCCCTTCTGATCCACACACATCCCTTGGTTCAATATTCTTAACAGGAGACATTTAACTGTAGATAAGATTGATTTATACTCCCAAACTGTCTTCACTGGGTGAAAAAGTGGCATTTTGCTACTAAGAAAGAAGCATGTTTACTCTGCTTTGAAGCCAGGGGCATGTCACCAGCACCAAGAAGATGAAACTGGCTGTAACTATGATTAAAGGAGATGAAGGACCTGTAAAGATAACAAGGATAAAAATGTATCTCAGAAGTCTGACTTTCCATTACTGGTGTCAGCCTTATTAGACAGACCATATAGGATACACAACCCGATAAGCTAATTCTTCTTTATTGTAAGCCTACATTGGCAGAATCTTGCAAATTTGAAAGTAGAATTCTTCTGTCCTCTCTTATACAGCCCAATAAACTAGGGAGAGTCTCTTCTGAGTCTCTTGCCCCACCCATTACCCAGCTGTGAGCTACAGCTATGCTATCTCTTATTTGACCATTTCCTAGGCAGCATTTCTTCACCTGGTCTCCCAAGGTTGTTCTCACATACGGTTACAATTGCTCACAGAAAACAATCAACAGTTTGACTTTTGAACTTCATTGAAGGAAGCAAATCATAGAAAGAAAATTTCTATGTTGCCCTCTCTGGGAAGCCCTTGTTCCCCATGTATAATTCAGGGATAGGAGTCCCAAATATTGGTCAAAGGGAAGAGAAGGAGTTGTTCCCAAGTGCAAGTGGAAAAAATATATAAAAGACCATTCTCAAGAGAGACCTTCGGAAATAATTCCAACTGAGGAGTATGGAACAGCTTTCCTAACCTGAATGTCCTCCAGATGGGAGAACTGGCTCCCAGGATGACCCAGGCCAGCAAGACCAACAGCTGGTAATTTTGATAGCCAAAGTCCATACATCTTAAGGATATCCAAATTGGAGAAGACAAATTTGACTTACAGCAACATCAACAGTCATCTACTGCTACAAAACTGCAGGTAGTCCTCAACTTTCAACTGTTCATTTAGTGAGCTGGAAGTTTGTAAGAAGAGATTGGACAACCATTTGTCTGAAATGGCATAGGGTTTCCTGCCTAAGCAGGGGGTTGAAGTAGAAGATCTTAAAGTTCCCTTCCAAATCTGTTATTCTATTCTTCTATTTTTCAAGTGATTATTGACAGTAACAACTGCACTGAAAAAAGTGACTTAGGACCAGTTTTCACTTGACTGTTGCAGCATCCCTATCAGAGGTGGCATTCAGCAGGTTCTGACCAGTTCTGGAGAACTGGTAGTGGAAATTTTGAATAGTTCAGAGAACTGGCAAATACCACCTCTGACTGGCCCCACCCCCATCTATTGTCTGCCTCACCAGTCCCAGCTGATCAGCTGGGTCTCCTTTTATTACCCTGCACAGGAGAACGGAACTGGAAAGTAGGTTAGTGGGGTGTGAAGGGAATGGGATTTTGCAGTAACCTTCCTCTGGAGTGGGGAGGAAATGAAGATTTTACAGTACCCTTCCCTTGCCATGCCCTCAAGCCACACCATGCCCACCAAGCCATGCCCACAGAACCAGTCGTGAAAAAAAATTGAATCCCACCACTGAGCATCCCCTATGGTCATATGATCAAAATTTGGGTGCTTGGCAACTGTCATAGATTTATGATAGTTGCACTGCCTTGGGGTGATGTCATCACTATTTGGGACCTTCCCAGCTGCTCCTCACAAGTAAAATCAATAGGGGATGCCAGATTTGCTTAACAACCATATGACTCACTTAACAACTACAGTGATTTAATAAATAAATAATTTAATAAATATTCATAATACAGGTTCAAAAGGTGTTGAATTAATTCCTTATAGTAGACCAAAGAAAACTTTCAGAGAAATAGAGAGAAAATCAAAAGTGGAACTCAGTCTTTCAGTGTAAATGAATTAATTCCCTAATTTCCTCAACAACAGAGATTGAACAACCATTTATCTGATTGGTTTATCTGCAGGGGATTGGGCTGGAAGACCTCCAAGGACTAGAAGATTTCCAAGTCTGTTATTCTTCTATTCTGTAATTCTGTCAATGCTGGGTCACCTGGAAGAGTTAATTGGGCCCAAATGAGAAATGTTACCATTTGAAAATCAAATTTATTTCTTCAAAAGTTCAAAAGCTTCAGGAAATCGAATAGAAGATTGCAGGTTCTATATTTTTTTAATCCATATTCAAGTCCAACAAACATTGCCAAAAGCATTTTGACATGTTTCTTTCTGTTTGTGATATTTGATATCAATCATGTAAGTAGATAATAGGCATATAAGGAAGATTAGGTTTTAGCCTCAATTTTTCCAAATGCTTGTATCTTTCTAAAAATTATTCAAGGGACCTGAAAGATCTATAAGTCACTTTTCCCTTCTAGATATGATTAATTGATTAGACTGAATATAGTTAATTTCCATTATAGGATATACAGTTAGAGGGAAAGATATGGTGAATGAGTTGCCTTTTTCAGTCACGGTAGCTGAGGATAATATAGCCCGATCCATTATTGGGATAAACTGATCATTTTTAATTCAGTTAGAAACAAATATGTCAAGTTGATTTACAAAGATGATGACTAAAACCCTTCTGGTTTTCATGCAATTTGTTTGGTCATTGATACAAAAAGCCATTTTATATATATATATGTTTTTTTAAGCTTTCGCGGGTACTTACATGTGTGCTGTTTAGCTTCCTTCGGGTATTATCCCACGTCATTGTAGTGCTGTTAAAGTTGTAGCAATGTTTCAGCAGAATCTCATCTGCCATCATCAGGCTTCTGTATGGATGTATGTCTCACAGCTTCTGGTTTCAAATTTGAGGCTGGTCTATTCTGATTGGCTAGGAGCCTGGGTCTGTGTTCACTGGACTTGGAGTTTGATTGATTGGTGTTTCTGGTTTCTTCTGTCTGTTTTGTGGCTTTGATTGGCTGGCAACGCTCTGTTCCTGTGTTGGAGGCTTTCAGTGCAGCTTGGCTTCTGTGTGAAAGGACGGCTGCTATCCATTAGGAAGCTAGGTTTCACCTGGGTGCCTGGTGGGGGTGTGTTTGAGTTGGAGGCATCAGAGGGAGTCTGTTTGTGCTCATGTGTTTGTCTGTTTGTGGGGTGGAGATTTTTCTATTTGAGAGTGCAGGCTTCCAAATGATTGAGAGTCTGGTGGAATCATCTCTTCTATTCATGCTTTCAGGTCTTTTTTCAATCTCTATGGCTTCTCTGATGATTCTGTGGCTGGGGTTTTCTATAGTGGCCAGGGTTTTAGTGCCATTGAAGTTGATGCTGTGACCTGTGGTTTTCATGTGTTGGACTAGTGAGGAGGTGTGTTCCAGCTTTTTTACTGCATTTTTGTGTTCATCTAGGCGGGTACTTATTCTTCTATTGGTCTGTCCAATGTATGTGGCCGGGCATGATGTACAGGGAATTTCGTATATGCCTTGGTTTTCCAGGTCAATTTTGTCTTTTGTCCTTCAAAACAGATGAAAAAATAGCAGCCATTCTTAGAAACCCCAAAGACAAAATTATATAGTTATTATATATATATATATATAATGACTATATATATATAATAATTATATATATATATATATATATATAACTATATATATATCATGTATATATATAGTTTTCACGGGTACTTACATGTATGCAGTTCAGCTTCCTTCAGGTATTATCCCATGTCATTGTAGTTGTGCTTTTAAAGTTGTAGCAACGTTTCGGCAGAATCTCATCTGCCATCATCAGGCTTCTGTATTGAGTTCGTCTGAATACAGTTCGTCTGAATATCTTGAATATCTACAAAAGAACAGGTGGCACACTAGGACACACCGTATACCAGAAGAAAACACACACCAACCGCTACCTCAATGCCCAATCTCACCACCACCCAGCACAGATAAATTCCGTGGCCAAAACACTAATTACCAGAACCAAACGCCTGGCAGACAAGACACATATAAAGACTGAACTATGAACCCTGACTGAAGTATTGACAGCCAATGGCTTCCAAAAAAACAAAATCACCAACTTGATCCACAAAAACACACTAAGACATAATAGAGACCTAAAAGATCAACAGACCTATGGAACAGCTGTCCTGCCCTACATAAGAGGTACCACAGACAAAATCAGTAAGATACTACACAGGCATCACATCAAGACTGCCTTCAAAACAGACAAAAAAATAGCAGCCAACCTGAGGAACCCCAAAGACAAAATTGACCTGAAAAACCAAGGCATATACGAAGTTCCCTGTACATCATGCCCGGCCACATACATTGGACAGACCAATAGAAGAATAAGTACCCACCTAGATGAACACAAAAATGCAGTAAAAAAGCTGGAACACACCTCCTCACTAGTCCAACACATGAAAACCACAGGTCACAACATCAACTTCAATGGCACTAAAACCCTAGCCACTATAGAAAACCCCAGCCACAGAATCATCAGAGAAGCCATAGAGATTGAAAAAAGACCTGACAGCATGAATAGAAGAGATGATTCTACCAGACTGTCAATCATTTGGAAGCCTGCACTCTCAAATAGAAAGATCTCCACACCACAAGCCAGGCAAACACCTGGGCACAAACAGACTCCCTCTGATACCTCCAGCTCAAACACCCCCCCCTCACCAGGCACCCAGATGAAACCTAGCTTCCTAATAAATAATAGCCGTCCTTTTACACAAAGCCAAACTGCACTGAAAGCCTCCAACACAGGAACAGAGTGTTGCCAGCCAATCAAAGCCACAAAACAGACAGAAGAAACCAGGAACACCAATCAAACAAACTCCAAGTCCAATAAACACAGACCAAGACTCCCAACCAATCAGGATGTAGAAAAAAACATCCTGGCACAGCAGTAGGCTAGCCTCAAATTTAAAACCAACGGCTGTGATAGCCTGACCCACATACAAACTCAATACAGAAGCCTCATGATGGCAGATGAGATTCTGCTGAAACGTTGCTACAACTTTAAAAGCACGACAATGACGTGGGATAATACCCAAAGGAAGCTGAACAGCACACATGTAAGTACCCGCGAAAACTTAAAAAAACATATACATCTCTATATCTATGTGTAGATATAGATATATATTTGTTTTCTGAGGTTTTCGCAGGTATTTGTATGTGGATCTTTGGTTATTTGGGTTTTCTCCGGCGTAAAATTGGAAGTATCTAGGCAATGTTTCGATGAAGTCTCATTCATGATCTTCAGGCTTGTTTCTTCGGCTCTGTGCTTCTCAGAGTAATGTGAGCTTGCAGCTGCTTCTTCCTTTTAACTGCTAGTGGGGGTGTGACTTGATTGGGTGGGGGTTTGGCTGTGTTCTGATTGGGTGGGGGTGTGTTCTCATTGGTTGGAGGTTTGGCTGTGTTCTGATTGGTAGGGGGCTTTGCTGTGTTCTGATTGGCTGGGGGTGTGTTCTGTTCAGGTGGGGGCTTGGTTATGCTCAGGTTAGTCTTAGTTGCTGGGGGATTTGAGCTGGTGAGCTGTGATCCTGTTGTTTGTCTTCGCGTTCGTGGTTCGTGGACCATGGACTAGAAGCCGTACCGCAGCTGCACCACTACCCGCTTCAAACCCCTCTGACCCATACAAGAAGCGAACTGACACCCACCATGAAGATGTGGCATGACCACGAACGTGAAGCCAAACAACAGGATCACAGCTCACCAGCTCAAATCCCCCAGCAACTAAGACTAACCTGAGCACAACCAAGCCCCCACCTGAACAGAACACATCCCCAGCCAATCAGAACAGAGCCAACCCCACTATGAATCAGAACACAGCCAAACCCCCAACCAATGAGAACACACCCCCACCCAATCAGAACACAGCCAAGCTCCCACCCAATCAAGTCACACCCCCACTAGCAGTTAAAAGGAAGAAGCAGCTGCAAGCTCACGTTACTCTGAGAAGCACAGAGCCGAAGAAACAAGCCTGAAGATGATGAATGAGACTTCATCGAAACGTTGCCTAGTTACTTCCAATTTTACGCGGGAGAAAACCCGAACAACCAAAGATAGATAGATAGATAGATAGATAGATAGATAGATAGATAGATAGA
>BLBF01000006.1:9654319-9668495 GCA_015471245.1 Laticauda colubrina | reverse complement strand
AGATAGATAGATAGATAGATAGATAGATAGATAGATAGATAGATAGATAGATAGATATTCCTTGACGTACAACCACAATTGAACCCAAAAAGGATGTTGTTAAACGAGGCATTAGTTGAGTGAGTTTTGCCCTGTTTTATGACCTTTCTTGCCACAAGAAAGGATAGTTAAGATAGTAACCTGGTTGTTAAGCGAATCTGTCTTCCCTTTGAACTTTTGCATGTCAGAAGGTCTCAAAAGTTGATCACATGATTTTTGTGTGTCAAAGCAAAAATAATTTGGGCAAGATACACACGTGGCTAGAAAAGATGATAGGGACACCTGTGGATTTTAAACCTGAACTGTTTTTATTATGTATAATATCAGAAAAAAATTGATAAGAAAAGTATGTATTAATATTACATGTCTTAAAGATTATATTCGTGCAATTCTAGAAAAATGAAGATTTGCCGCAAGATGAAGAGATAGTCAGGAAGATACTAGTTTGTGCAGAAATGGACAGATTGATATTGAAAATTAAACAGAAAGAAGCTGTAGAATATTATCAAACATGGAATCTATTTTCTAAGGGTTGGAAAAAAAGGGGTAGAGATTAAGAATGTAAATTTGTATTACTAAGCAAATTAAATACCCAGACTATATTTATGAAACACTGAGAAATGTATTCTATGGAAAATCAATAAAAATGCACTTATGGTTGGAAAAAATGATAAAACAACATATAGACTTAAAACCCAAGGGAATTCTACCTGATAGCTATAGTAAAGAAAAAATGTGATTATTCACATCTTAACAGTAGCTAGAATTGTATTTGCCCCAAACTGGAAGAACAATAAGACTCCTACAGAAGAAGAGGCGATTATGAAAATATTTGAATGTGCAGAAATGAAGAGATTAACACTCGAAATTAAAGAACAAGAAGATACAGAATATTATATGATATGGGATGTATTTTATAAATGGTTGGAAAACAAAGAAATTGAATGAATATAAGAGGTAATGAGAATACTATAATGATAAGAGAAAAAAGGATGAAATTTTTAATATGAATGTAATTTTGATGATATTATAGCATGAAATGTATATCAAATACAAATATGTGCACAAGGTATATGTACCCAGTTAACACACCACTGAACGGAAAGATGGTCATTTTGTAAAAGAAAAATTAAAAAAAAAATTAAAAAAATAAATACAAAAAAATTAAAAACAGTTGATCTCATGACCTTGGGATACTGCAACCATCATAACAATGAGTCAGTTGCCAACGGTCTGAATTTCGACCTTGTGACCATGGGATGCTGCAATGGTCATAAGTGTGAAAAACAGTCATGAGTTCACTTTTCTCCATGTCATTGCAACTTAGAACGGCCATTAAACGAACTGTGGAAAATCAAGGACTACCTATACATGTCCCATTTTCACATCTAGTCCTCAGTAAATTACAACTATTATTTGCTTTAGTGGGGGGGAGAGGGAAGAAAAAGGCATGTATTTCTAAGTTTGTTATTCTCTTGTATTTTGCCCCCTCTCTAAATCCACAGAATTAATATGTTTAGCCCTGCACCTACCTAGAAGGATTTTACCTGAATGACAAACACTCATCAGGATTTCATCAGCTGGAGGGTTGTATTGAATGGGGTGTTCAAATGTGCTTTTCTGATCCCTGCATGAGTCAATATTTTTATTTATTTTCATTTATCAAAATTTTCAATACAATCCACTACATCTGGGTGCCTCAATCCATTGCAGATAATTAATTAATGGCATGGAAGAGGCATGGAATAGGGAGACAAGAAGTTTTATCAAAATTTGCTGGGAATGAAAAATGGGAAGAGATTGCTAATACCCTAAAAACATGTGCATGTTTTACCTGTGTGTATAGGTAATCCTCGACTTAAGGGATACGGTGGCTCAATGACTAAGATGTTGAGATTGTCAATCAGAAAGGTTGGCAGTTCTGTGGTTCGAATCCCGAGCACCGCATAATGGAGTGAGCTCCGATTACTTTTCCCAGCTTCTGCCAACCTTGCAGCTCAAAAGCATGTAAAAAATGCAAGGAGAAAAATAGGAACCACTTTGGTGGGAAGGTAACAGTGTTCATGCACCTTCAGTGTTTAGTCATGCCGGCCACTTGACCACGGAGATGCCTTCAGACAGTGCTGACTCTTCGGCTTTGAAACGGAGACGAGCACCACCCCCTAGAGTCAGGAATGACTAACATGTATGTGAAGGAGAACCTTTACCTTTAATCCTCGACTTACAACAGTTCGCTTATTGAACATTCAAAGTGACTTATGACCGTTTTTCACACTTATGACTACTTGCAGCATCCCCATGGTCACGTGATCAAAATTTGGATGCTTGGCAATTGACTCATGACGGTTGACATGTCCCTGGGGTCATGTGATTTCTTTTTGTGACCTTCTGACAAGCAAAATCAATGGGGAAATCAGATTCAACTTAACAACTATGTTGCTAACTTAACAACTGCGATGAGTCATTTAAGAAATGTGGCAAGAAAAGTCATAAAATGGGGCAAAATTCACTTAACAAATGTCTGACTTAGCAACATCCATTTTGGGTTCAATTGTCATACGTTGAGGACTATCTGCAGCATGTTTAATTTTAAATATATTAAAAGTGATTTGGAATTCTTTGGGAGCAAAATATTCTATTGTGTTGCTCTAGAACAAGGATCTTCAAACTTGGCCAGTTTAAGACTTGTGGATTTCAACTCCCAGAATTCCTGAGCTAATGTGACTGGAGGAGGAATTCTGGGAGTTGAAGTCAACAAGTCTTAAAGCTGTCAACTTTGAAGACCCTTGTTCTAGAAGTCTGAATGACTCCATTGCTACCTGTATGACTTGTTCTACTTAACCCATTTTGTTTGCTTTATTATTCAGGCATTGCTTGAATATTAAAACAAATGTACCCTTCAGATCATTTAGCATGTAGGAACAAACCTTTATTTAGATACTTTCTGTCCAATACAGGATCATTTGAGATCATTGCTAAAATTAGCCAGCCAAATGCATCTGTTTGCTGGAAAAAAAATCAGGCTTAGATCAGGCTTGTTGTGATCGAAACACATTCCTGCATGTCCAGCGTCCCATCATTTCTGCATGAAGTGGTATTTCACATTGGTCTTACAATTCTAAAAACCCATTCTTCGAGTTTTAGAACATAGAATCGTAGGATTGGAAGGGACCTCGGGAGGTCTTCTAGTCCAACCCCCTGCAGAAAGCAGATTTTATACCCAGGGATGGGAGGGCCATTTTTCACTTTCTCCAGAGTCCAGAGGCTTCCCTCAGGCCTCTGGGAGAGGGGAAAAAGCTTCCCCCGGGCTCCAGAGGCCCTCTGGAAGCCGGAAACAGGCCCATTTCCAGACCTCCAGACCTTCCGGGAGGCCGTTTTTCGCCCTCCCAGAGGCTCTGCACTTACCTGCATCCAAAACGGGCTATATGGAGACTCCTGGGAGGGGTGAGGAGGGGTGGGCAGAGCCAGCCGGTCAGTTCAACTACTGATTTGGCAAACCAGATGTAAATTTAACATCTGGTTTGCCTGAACCAGCCCAAGCCGGCTGAGTCCCACCCCTGCTTATACCATTACCTCCCTTCTTTCATTGGATGTTGACCACTTCCTCCTAGCCTTCCTAGCAGAGCCCAGGAAACAGAATTCCAGTTGCACAGAAATTATTTAAATGGAAGGAAAACAGTGTCAAGTTGCTTCTTCTTTGAAAGGGAAGCTTCACCTTTCTTAGCACATCACACCCCACCTGCTTGCACTGGGGAGGGGATGTCAAACTTCCAGGAAGACAGGGAGGCACAGCATCTGAAGCAGTGGTGGGGTTCAACCAGTGTAACAACCAGTTTGGTGAACATGTGCTTTGCCTGAAACTGGTCCAAAACTGGCTGAATGCCACCCCTAATCTGAAGATAGGGCATGAAGCAATGGGTGGAAGCTCACCAGAGAGAGATTGAACTTGGAAGTAAGAAGGATTTTCCTGACAGGGAGGATGAACAGCTTGTGGGTCTTCCATCACCGGAGGTTTTCAAGAAAAGATTGGACAACTATTTGTCCAGGATGGTATTCTTGAAGCAGTGGGATAGATTAGAAGACCTCTAAGGTCCCTTCCAGATCCCCGATTCTAGGATTTCCTCATTATACTTCATTTTTCACCTTCCTACTTAGAAAAGTAGCAAGGACAAATGCAGACAACACACGGGTTAGAGTGCAGACCGACAATGAGACCATTGAAAGAGTAAAATTATTCATCTTCCTAATCTCTAAAATTATCCAAAGCAGTGACTGCAGATCAGAAGGCATATAGAACGTGGAAGAACTTCAACATCTGGCATGAATAACATCTGGAAAAGTAAAGACATCAGCCTCACAACCAAATGCAGATTAGTTAACTTCTTGTTGTTGTTGTACCATATCCATCATCGGCCGTTGATTATCATGTTTGGCAATCCTATTTTTATTAACAGCCACATGCAAAAAGAGCTGCTGAGTTTTGTTCAAACCAGTCCCTTAGATTTTGAAGCCACGATCTTCTTCTTCTTCTGCCTGGACCTACCTCATTTGCCTTCAGTCTATCCCTGGAGGATTAAGTGAAGTATGGAGTATATTTCCAGGTGTCGCATCGCATCGCATGTCCCCAATATTCTAACTTTCACTTTCTAATAGTTTTGATGATTTCCCTTGGCTTTCCCAGGTGGCTTCTCAACTTCTCTTTTCGGATTTTGTCAACCCAGCTTATACGTAAAAGCCGTTGGTAAATCCACACTTCAAATGCTTCTTTTAGTCTCTTCAAGTGACTTTCTGTCAGAAACCAACTCTCCACTCCCTAGAGCAGGAGAGAAAAAACATAACATCTGACATTAGTTAACCCAATATTTTTTTTTCCAATTGCTACTTATGGCTGTTGAAACTTGAACTCTGAGAAAGGCAGATAGGAGAAGGGTGGGAGCATTTGGTGGTGTGAGAAGTGACTATTACGCATCCCGGGGATGCAGTGGCCCAGTGGCTAAGACGCTGAGCTTGCAGATCAGAAAGATTGACAGTTCAGCAATTCAAATCCCTAGCACCGTGTAACAGAGTGAACTCCCATTACTTGTCCCAGCTCCTGCCAACCTAGCAGTTCAAAAGCATGTAAAAATGCAAGTCGAAAAATAGGGACCACTTTGGTGGGAAGGTAACAGTGTTCCGTGTGCCTTCGGCGTTTAGTCATGCTGGCCACATGACCACGGAAACGTCTTCGGATGGTTTCAGCTCTTTGGCTTTGTAACGGAGATGAACACCGCCTCCTAGAGCCAGAAATGACTAGCAGGTATGTGTGAGGGAAACCTTTACCTTATTATGCATCCCATGGACTGCAAAAATCACAAAGTAGGCTTAGACTGAAGCTCAGCAAAATATATCACTTGAAGCCAAGATTGCTAAACAGAAGCTGTCATACTTTGGTCATGTCATGAGAGCTGATCGAAAGGTCAATCATGCTGAGAGTGGTCAGCAGATAATGGAGAAGGGGCTGCTCTTAGCACCCATTGGATGGACGCCATAAAAGACAACACTGAGATGACCATGGTGAATTTGAAGGAGGCATACGAGACAGAGAGGCATTGAGTGTGTGGATCCATGAAGTGGCCGAGGGTTGGACCTGACTGAATGGCTGACAACAATGACAGTGATCCCTTAGAAAAAGTGATATAATTTAATTTAGTTTAGTTTATAGGGGAGAGACTAGGAATGAATTTCAGCAGGGTCAATTACAGGTAGTCCTCGACTTACAACAGTTCATTTAGTGACTGTTTGAAGTTGCATCATCACTCAAAAATTATGATTTCTGACTGTTTTTTTTCATACATGCAACTATTATAGCATCCCCATGGTCATGTGATCAAATTCAAAAGCTTGGCAACTGACTCATATTTACAAAGGTTGCAATGTCCTTGGGGTCACGGGATCGCCTTTTGTGACCTTCTGACAAGCAAAGTCAATGGGGAAGCCAGATTCACTTCATAACTGTGTTGCTAATTTTTAGAAGCAATAGCACTTAGACTTATATACTGCTTCAAGGTGCTTTCCAACCCTCTCTAAGTAGTTTACAGAGTCAGCCTCTTGCCCCCCAAAATCTGTGTCCTCTTTTTATCCACTCTGGAAGGACAGAGGGCTGAGTCAACCTTGAACTTGGTGAGATTCGAACTGCCAAATTGAAGACAGCCGGCAGAAGTAGTCTGCAGTACTGTTCTCTAACCACTGCACCACCACAGCTGAAGCACAGTCATTCACTTAACAACTGTAGCAAGAAAAATAGTAAAATGGGGCAAAATTCATTTAACAAATGTCTCCCTTAGCAACATAATTTTGGCTCAATTGTGGTTGTAAGTTGAGGACTACCTGTAGCAGAAGGAAAAGTATCCGATAAATAAGAACGTATGCATCTTGATGGCATTTACCCATCCATCTGGATTGAGACCAGGAATGGAAAACGTGGTGAAACCATTAACATTTTAGCAGATCCTGCATGCCGGGTGGGAAGAGCCGCCCTCCACTGCCGTGTTTCTTTTGCTAAAATGCTCTTGAAAAATAATGAAAAACACTGTAAAACTGTGATATTTGTAATAATGTGCAACAACATCTGTTTGTTGCCACTTGCACAACTGATTTAATTATTACTAAAAAAAAAACCTCTCTTTCTCTTTGGTGTTACATGATTCATAATTAATTGCTGTCACAGCAGAAAGGATATGTCTAACCTTATTTTGAAAATTTACAAAAGACTTATTTAAATGATTCCCCCCCCTCTTTTTTTTTTCTTTTTAATGCTAAATTTCAAAGCTTCTCACTTGGAGCACCTAAATATCTGTTTAAATGTCGCAGATGATGGAAGTGCAATCTTGATAGTGTGGAAAGCAACATTTAAAAGAAAATAAATTGGTTATTTTATTAAGAAATTTAGCGGAAGGCCACCAGATTAGGACTGTAAGTAGCAAAGGACCAGTAGATGGCACCAGTGAGTTGGATGTCTGAATATTTGCATCCCAGGTCTGGTCACCCATATTTATCAAATAATCCCAAACTTATTTATTTGTTTAAAGAATTGATACTCATTCTCAGTGACTCTGGGTGGCTTGCAAAAAAAACCTTAATATAGGCACAATAAAAAATACCCACCCAAAAATAATTTACAACAAAATATTTTATTGAATAAAAATATTTTACAACTTAAAACTACATACACACAAACACTGATCTTGATTCTATTCCTCTGTTAATGCAGCCTAGGACTCTGTTGGCTATCTTGGCAGCTGCAGCACACTTCTGGCTCATATTTAAGTAATTATCCACTGGGACTCCAAGACCCCTTTCCCAGTTACTGCTTTTGAGCCAGGTACCATCTATTTTATCACTTAAAAATATTTTTTTCACCCTCAACTTGTAAAAAAAAAGAAAGAAAGAAACCAAGTGCTCCCTCCTTCTTGTTCTACCAAGCAATTTTTGATTTCCTAAAGGACAAGTCAGTTTGCTCCCAGCTTCCTCAACTTCAGATGCAATTGGTGGGATGGGGAAAAAGAGAGAGAGAGATTCTGAAGCTACGTTTCTTTTCCTCTCCTGAAGTTATCACTAGAGATGTCCTGGTGGCCATTTAACTGTCAATATTGTCATGGAGAAAGTCTGTCTTGATTGTGGCCTGTCATCTCCAATCAAGATCTTGCTCGTGGGACAACACAATCAGGAGTTATTTTGCTAGGCAATGTTCATTTTTCCCCATCTTCTTCTGTCCATTGAACCCAATGGTCAAGGAAATGGCATTGTACGGGGAAACTCGAGATACAGAAATAACTCTTGGGTCTGTACCTTTATATTATAATTCAGGTCCATATCCTATTGAATTACTGCCTGTCTGGTGAAAAGGGGGTTTTGGAGAACAGATATTTGAAAAGTATCTAAAAATATGAAAAGTGTGTTGAAAATGACCTCTTTTTTAGCACTGCTGTTCTCATTAGATGATGAGAATCTTCTGCAATCTGAAACAACCAGAAATTCAAATCCTTTCCTTTCCTTTCTCCTTTTCTTTTTCCTTTCTCCTTTCCTTTCCTTTCCTCTCCTTTCCCTTCCTTTCCTTTCCTTTCTCCTTTCCTCTCTCCTCTCTCCTCTTTCCTTTCTGTTCCTTTCCTCTTTCCTTTCTCCTTTCCTTTCCTCTCTCTCTTCTCCTCTCCTTCCCTCTTCACTTCCCCCTCCCTTTTTGTTTTCTCTTTCCTTCCTTCCTTCCCTTCCCTTCCCTTCCCTTACTTTACCTTATCTTTTCTTTCATCTCTTTTTCCTTTCTTTCTTTTTCTTTTTTCATTTATCCAACTGGAATGCAGAACAATGCTATGATGCAAAGTGTTCAGATCTGTTGGAAGATGCCCAAGGAGTCAGAGAGGAGATCAAATGGAAGTAAATAATGAAATATGGGTCACACCATTGCAACCCAAACTCCACCCCCTTTGTATAACCCTGCAGCGAGTTGGCCATGGCAAATTGGCGCAGCAAGTTGGTCTGTGGCGAGTTGTCCCATTCTATGAGGAAAGCATTCTCTGTGAAGTTGTTTGATGGAGTGAAGTAGTTGTTCCTTTATCCTTGGTCCAAATATAGCTGATTGAGGTGACTTAGGTAGCCTTGTCAGTTGTTGTCACTGCATTTCACTTGCAGAATTATGGAAAATCACATGATATTTAAGAAATCTTTCTTGCAATTCTTTCCCAGAGAGCATCTCCTTGAATACACCTTTATACTAAATCCATTAGAATTCATTTTATGTCATACATTCACGGCACTCATGTTCTTCTTTAATGTAATTACCTTGCTACTGAATACATGTTGATACCTGTTAATATTTCTTTAAGGGGAAAAAACACCTGCAACAAAAGAGTGAGTACCTTGGTTTTTCATACTGCTGTTGTTTGCAAATACCAAATTGCATGAGCCACCCCAAAAGGTAAAAATGAAAATGATATTATCTGGAGAACAATTTTGCTGGGATGCTAAAGAAGCTGAAATCTCTATGGTAGAATGAATTGAATGAGGCCATTGCAACAGCAGAAAGCATCTGTTAAATTTTAAGGAAAGGGAAAAATAATGAATAAACGAGGGAACAAGGAAGATGTTTTCTGATCTAGTGCATTCTGCAATTGTCTCTGGAATATTAAAGAGAGCAAATTCACTTCCCAAAATAATTTTTGCACATTTCCCAGTCTTGAAGTAAGAGACAACAATGAGCTAATTTAGGATATGGATATAAAAATTATTTCTGACACTATCTGCAGACACTATCTGTATTTGTAGTACAGTTCTTGACTTAACAACCATTCATTTCAGTGGTGGGATTCAAAAAAATGTATTACCAAATCTGTGGGCGTGGCATGAATTGGTAGGCATGGCAGGAGAAGGATACTGTAAAATCTCCATTCCTATCACTCTCCAGGGGAAGGATACTCCATTTCCTCCCCACACCTGGGGGAAGGATACTGTAAAATCTCCTTTCCCTCCCCACTAACCTGCTTTCCAGCTCTGTTCTCCTGTGCAGGGCAACAAAAGAAGACCCAGATGATTAGCTGGGACTCAGTGGGAGGCAGAGAAGAGATGGGGTCAGGGCCAGTCAGAGGTGGTATTTGCTGGTTCTCCAAACCACTCAATATTTCTGCTACCGGTTCTTCAGAAATGGCCAGAATCTGCTGAACAATCTCTGATTCATTTATGACTGTTCGAAGTTACCATGGCACTGAAAAAAGTGATTTACAACCATTTTTCACATTTACAACTGTTGCCCCATGGCCATGAGGTCAAGCTTCAGATGCATGGCAACTGTCATGTATTTATGACGGTTGTACCATCCTGGGATCATGTGATCAACTTTTGCAATTTTCTGACAAGCAAAGCCAATGGGGAAGCCAGATTCACTTAAAAACTGTGTTATTAACCTAACAGCTAGCCAACCATAAAGTCAAGAAGGTGGCATCATTTTGACATTTTAAGGTCTGATCTGGACCTGAAATAATTTTTTTAAAGGTTATCCTACTTGAGCAGGGGGTTGGACTAGAAGACCTCCAAGGTCCCTTCCAACTCTGTTATTCTCCATCTCTTGTGATCCCCCCCCCCAAAAAAAAACTGGGCTGATATCTTAATTATACATAATGGGTGGTTTTGATCAAAGTTTTCCTTCCCAAGGACTAGTGTTAAGGCCTCACTTAATGAAAAAATAATTTCTTTACCTAGTTTGGAAGCCATTGATGGGGTAGGCACTGCCAATTCTCTTTTTTATATGCAAGCAGGAGTGTTCCAAGGAAAGTGAGATGCGTGCCTCTTTGCTTGTCAGCAGAAGACAAATATAGTCTTTCAGCTCCAGCTCTTTTATTGCAGCTTTCTGGGTTTTGGCTTGAATCATCTGCAGCCTAAATACTTGAGCTGAACTAAAACATGGAGCACAGGAAGAAGAAAACGCTATAGATCTGGAAGAGCATGGGTTGGTTTTTTTTTCATTTTTTTTCCCTGTTTATTTGCAGAAGTAAACACAGTTTTTCTTCTGGAATCACAAAGTTGTTTTAAAGGTTGTCCTCATAACATGGCTTCCTGAATTGTTTTGCCTCTTTATAAAATGGTGGCCATTGTCAACAAGACCAATCTCATTTTTACCCAAAGCTAATTTCCCCCCACCCCCCAGCTCCATCCCAGAATGATTTTTATGGGATCTAAGGGCCCAATTGGAAGTAAAAGCCAGTGCTTTATTGGCATCCGGTGAGCTTCCCTTCTAAAGTAGTCCTTAAAATCATTTCTGTTTGTTTTTAGAAAGCTCAAGAGAGTCAGAGAAACCGAGTAAGGAAATTACATTATTATGCCCTGAAAGTGAGGGTCATCAACAAGATCATTTCCGCCTAACTGGGTTTTTTGTTTTTGGTTTGCCAATGTGTAGGTCAAAGCATTTCTTAGTGGAAATTTAGAGTTGCCAGTTGAGCAACCAGTCTGACACATAGTCGAAGTCACTTTGTAGGACAGCAGCACTGTTGGTGGTGTTAAATAATTTTACGTCAGCAGTGAAGAGGACGTTTCCTTGGGTGACACTGCTATTAACTGGTGCTGGATTTGATAGGGCCTTCTCTATTTTGACCATTTGTTGCCTGTTTGACAGGAACATGGTTATCCATTTTTGCAGGGGTCCAGAGATGCTGTAAAAACTAAGTTTCAGCAGTAGTTTCACCACTACAAATTATCTATTTATCTATCTCTATCCCTATCCCTATCTCTATTTAACCTATCATCAATGTAGTTTATCTGTATCTCCCATCACTTTCTCTCTATCTGTTCTGTATGGAACTTGGTAGGTTCCAAGTACTTCATTCTGATTGGCCGAAAAGGCCACATACGGATTGGTTCACTAGGAACCAATCCAGGAAGCCGCCAAACGGTGGGAAGAATTAAATAACTGTCATTGGCCACAAGCCGGCAGGCTAGCCGCTATATAAAGGGCTGCCGCAGCTTGGGCTATGTTCCATTTCTTTACCTAGCATTTTGAAATAAAGAGTTGTTGTTTGGAACCCGGTCTCACGCGCTTCTTTCCGGATGAAACACTGGCGATGAAGGTGGGATCGTCGTAGAAGCAGAGACTGAAGCACGCGGCGATCTGAACCGAGTGAAAAGAGATGGCTGGTAACAACACACCACCCAGACCCTTGTGTTCTTATGTTCTTAGAAAGCAACGAGATGGAAGAAATCTCAGATCAAAGGAAGAGGGCTGTCTTCCTTACACACTATGAACTGGCCGTATTCAAAATGGTGAAGGCGCTAGTGAAACCCAAAGATGTCAAGCAGATGACCTGGTCCGACCTGAACTGATTGCTCCGAACACACTATGCATCGGTGGTCTCCAATCTAATCAAAAGACATGAATTTTACATAAGGGACCAGAAGGAGGATGAAACCATTGCAGAAATTGTGGCAGCTTTGAGACACATTGGAGGGGCATGTTTCAAAACATGGACGAGGCTATGAGAGACCGCGTAGTCCTCGGCCTGAAACACTCTACCCTTCAGAGCAAACTACTCAACAGGCCGAATATAACCGTGGCCGAGGCCATTGCTGAGGCAACCGCCGCCGAAGCAGTGAAAAAGTCAGCAGCTACCATGCGGCAAATGAACGGAGTTCCAGACCTGCCAACCCAAACCAGGGAGAAGAAGGCAGAAGGAGAAAAGAAACAGCCCATAGCGACAACACACCATGAGGACGTTGAAACCCAGATTGACACCAAAGATGACGAAGATGTCCATAGACTCTATTCAGATAGAAAATGGTGCAAAAAGAGGAAGAATCGGCGGGAATTTCAATGTGCGGGCTGTGGAGGCAATCACCCGCGGTCTGAATGCAGGTTCCTCGATGCAATATGCTGGGCTTATAATCAAAAGGGGCATATCAAAAGGGTCTGTCGTAACAAAAAGAGCCATAGTCCAAAAAGATGCGGCAGCATGCCCCCCCCCCAGACATGATGACAGACAAGCCGGCAACCGATGGAACCACAATAAAAGAACCGGTGACAGAGAAGAAACGCATCAGACAGTCACCATCGATAATGCCAGGGCGGAAAGTGGAAAGAAGGTGTGGACAGAGGTGAGCATTGAGGGGAGACCCTGCAAGATGGAGGTTGACTCAGGATTGTTCCTATCGATGTCATGAAACAGCTTGACAAACTGTTTGCGATGCATGGGCTACCAGATGTCCTGGTTTCGGACAACGGGCCTCAGTTTACCGCCTTGCAGTTCAAACAATACCTGGCTGCCCAGGGTATCCGTCACGTCTTAACCGCGCCGGCCCATCTGGCTGCGAATGGCAGGGCCGAACGTATGGTTAGGTATACTAAGGAGGGCCTAGAGAGAATGGACAAGGGGGACGTGCAGGACAAACTCAACCGACTCCTAACCTTGCAACATATTACCCCTAGTAGCACTACAAATAAAAGCCCGGCTTAACTGTTAATGGGTAGGAAACTACAGTCCTACCTGGACAGGTTACACCCCACCTACACATGGGACAAGCCCCCTGACTCCTCCAGCAAATACTATACCTTTGAAATCGGTGACATAGTCTATGCCAAGAACCTTACCAGGGACCTTCTATGGCTGCCAGCCACCATCACACAAGTCACAGGCCCAGGGTCCTACCGACTAACGCTAGACTGGAATGGAAGCGGCACATAGACCAGCTTCGCTCCCACAACCTCGAAAGAAAAACTGCCGCAGAACCGAAAATAATAAATTCCAACAAAAAACAGCCAAAGAGGAGGGAGGGGAGTACAAATAAATAAAAAAGGGAGAGACAAACCTCCCATAACAAGACAACAAACTCTGCAAAACGACAATCTAACCAAACAAAAAGAGCACTCACGGTTAGATGAACCCCAAGAAAGAAGTCCGGGAGCAGGAAAGCAAAGTGAGGCCTTCCTGGAAGGTGGCAGCCAAGCCAGCTCAACCAACCCAGCCAAACCAGGAGGGAGCGGCGGAGCCATCTCAATCGGCCCGAGAGACTCAGGCGGGAGCAGCATGGCTGACTCACCCTTCCAGGAGGTTCCATGGAGAAGGTCAAGAGAAACAGCCATCCCGTCCAAACCGCTTGAAGACCAAAACAAGACTGAGCAGCGCAGGTCAACTAAAACTAGGAAAAGCCCCACCTACCTGCGTGACTACGTCGCCCACGTTGGACTGAACTAAAGGGGGAGGGGTGTTCTGTATGGAACTTGGTAGGTTCCAAGTACTTCATTCTGATTGGCCGAAAAGGCCACATACGGATTGGTTCGCTAGGAACCAATCCCGGAAGCCACCAAACGGCGGGAAGAATTAAATAACTGTCATTGGCCACAAGCCGGCAGGCTAGCCGCTATATAAAGGGCTGCCGTGGCTTGGGCTATGTTCCGTTCCTTTACCTAGCGGTTTGAAATAAAGAGTTGTTGTTTGGAATCCGGTCTCACGCGCTTCTTTCCGGATGGAACACTATCTCTCTATCATCTATCTTTCTGTCTGTCTGTCTGTCTGTCTGTCTGTCTGTCTGTCTATCTCTCTATCTGTCTATCTCTCTCTTTCTCTCTATCTCTATCTATCTATCTATCTATCTATCTATCTATCTATCTATCTATCTATCTATC
>BLBF01000006.1:9628355-9638885 GCA_015471245.1 Laticauda colubrina | reverse complement strand
CTATCTATCTATCTATCTATCTATCTATCTATCTATCTATCTATCTACCTCCATTTAACGTCCTATCATCTATCATGTTTCTCCAACAATATGGCCTCCCCCAAAAGGAAGTCCCAGCATGTTTTATAGGCAGAAAATCAAATTAAGCCCATCGCCTCAAATTAAGGCCTATGTTAAACATGCAAAATGGGGGGAAATGGCAGGGGGCCTTGCCGTTAGGAAGTACTTTTGTTGCATACCCAGATATTGTTCTGCCTGCATTGACTTCAGCGTTGGTGGGGCACTTCATATTGGGAGACCTTCCACCATCGTTGCTTTCCCTTCTCCCCATGCTGCTGTGGCATTTAAAGCAACGCCATGGCGTTTGACGCAGCCACACATGGCCAGCCAGTGCTCCTCCCTGCAACCAGAGCCTGGCAGAGACACTCAGCTTCAGGTGCTCCTGTCACCGCCTCCCATTCACCTTTGAATGGCAAAGCCAATCCTTTTAAAAAACGATGCCCTACTACCAGTACAACAAAGCCTCCCCTGCCGGAGAGGGCAGCCCAACCACATGTGGGGAGGCGAATCTTCTGAGGCTGTAGTGCAGGATTGGCCCATCCCATGAGAAGTGCCAGCCGCCATCCCTGCCTGGCGCCAGGCAGAGCATGAAGAGCTTTGCCTGGGGCACCCAGCACAGCTGACAGATGGGCCCTCCTGACTGGCGGCAGAGCTCTCACCAAGGCAGCTCTCGCCTCCCCACTGGACCCTGCACTCATCCCACCAGGGCCGCGCCAGAGCCGGGCGGGCTGGGCAGAGCCGGGAAAGTGAGACGCGGGTGCACGCGTGCCTGCCAAGCAAAAGAGCCAGGCCAACCTGAGCTTGGCTTCCTTCCCAAGTCCCTTCAGCCCGAACCCGAAGGGGCCACTGGGAGAGGCTGCCTGATGCAGTGATAGTGCCCACCTGTCTGTGGACAGGGAGGCGAGGCAACGGTAGTTCCAGCGGAGAGAGCCTGAAACCACCCATCTTTTCCACCCCTTGCCCAGCCCGCCCCCATCCCCACGCATCTCCAAATGCACCAGCAGCTCCAAACGCTGCAGCGGCATGGTCATCGGGCAGAGGCGCTCACTCAGTGGGGCTCAGCTTGGAGGAGGATGCGGTGCA
The DNA here is from genome assembly GCA_015471245.1 of Laticauda colubrina. Lineage (NCBI taxonomy): Eukaryota > Metazoa > Chordata > Lepidosauria > Squamata > Elapidae > Laticauda > Laticauda colubrina. The sequence continues at coordinate 9,637,742 of BLBF01000006.1, read as the reverse complement.
GGCCGTCGCCTCGCCTCCCTGTCCGCAGATGTGTAAGCACTATCACTGCCTCGGGCGGCATCTCCTGGTGGCCCCTTTGGGTTCGCGCTGGAGGGACTTGGGAGGAAGCCAAGCTCGGGTTGGCCTGGCTTTTTCAGTTGGCAGGTGCGTGAGCACCCGCGGCTCGCTTTTCCAGCTCTGCCCAGCCCACCTGTCTCTGGCGCAGCCTTGGCGGGATGAGCAGAGGGTCCGGCGGGGAGGTGCTCACTGCCTTGGCAAGAGTTCCACCGCTGGGCAGGAGGACCTGCCTGTCAGCTGCGCTGGGAGCCCCAGGTGAAGCTCTTCATGCTCTGCCTGGTGCAGGCAGGGATGGCGGCTGAGTGCTTCTCACGGGATGGGCCAATCCTGCACTGCAGCCCCGGGAGATTCGCCTCCCCACATGCGGTTGGGCTGCCCTCCCAGGCAGGGGAGGCTTTGTTGTACCGGTAGTAGGGTGTCGTTTTTAAAAGAATTGGCTTTGCCTTCGAATGCGAAGGGAAGGGGGTGACAGGAGCTCCTGAAGCCGAGTGTCTCCGCCGGGCTCCGGTTGCAGGGAGCTTGGCTGGCTGCATGTGGCTGCGCCAAATGCCGCGGCGTTGCTCTAAATGCCGCAGCAGCACGGGGAGAAGGGAAAGCAACGGTGGCAGAAGGTCTCCCGATACGAAGTGCCCCACCAACGCCGAGGTCAACATCCAAGCCATCGCCACCCACCTGCCCAAGGATGCAAGGGGGGGGGGAAATTAAGTCATCCCCGAAAAGATGGCCTAGCCATTTTTTCGGGGGGTCAAAAAAAAATAAGGCCCGGCCTTATTTTGTGAGAAACACAGTATATCCACAGTATCATATCTATCTATCTATCTATCTATCTATCTATCTATTTTTTGGACTATAAGATGCACTGGACTATAAGACACACCTGGTTTTAGAAGAGGAAAACAAGGAAAAAATAGTTTTTTTGCCCTTGTGTGTCCTGTTTCTTCCCTCCCCGGGTCCAGAAGCACTCTGCAAGCTAAAAATGGGTCCATTTTTGGCCTCCCAAACCCTCTGCACATCCCATTTTTGCCCTCTCTGGGCCCATTTTTGGCCTTTGGAGGCCTCTGCAGGTCCCTTTGTGCCTTCCCTGGTGACGGAGAGGCTGAAAATTGGACGTGCGGAGGAGTTGGGAGGACAAAAACAGGCCTGTATTCCCTCTATAAGATGCACAGACATTTTAACCCCTTTTTTGGGTGGGGGGAGAAAGGTGTGTCTTATAGTCTGGAAAATACAATATATCTATCATAATTAAGAACTGCCCATCTCCCTCTCAGAGAAACTCTGAGTGGTGTACAATAAAATATACTCTGTGAATTGCTAGGGAAGGTCCAATCTTGCTCTCTTCCTGACCATCAGATATTCCAAATTCTTCTCTCTCTTTGTCATCTGGGAAAGAGACCCTCCCTCCTGCAATTCTGATATAGTCTTTATATCACATAAAGAAAGCAACACCTTTCTTCACAACCATGAAACTAGTCCAGAAAGTAAAAGAGGAAAAGAAAAAGGGGGAGTCTTGCAATTTGGTGTTGCCATATCGGAAGAACTTGAGAGGAGAAAGAGATTGCATGTGTGAATTTGGCCATTGGCTGTCCATTCCTCAAACAGCAAATGGTTTCACCCAAAAAAGTATATAGGGATGGAGAATATTGATGCTCTTGAGCATGTGATTTTGCACAACAAGCTTAGTTTGCATCTGCTTAAAAAAAAAATAAGGTTGGACAAACACACCAAGTTATGCCAAAGCTACGCCAGTGACATCTCTCAGCATGGAAATCAGGTATCAGCGTTCCAACTAACAAACTCCAAACCAGGACAAGCATTTTTTCAAAGTTCCATTTTATTTGAGATATTGGCCCATATTGGCCCATCTGGAAAAACCTGAATATGAGAGTTCCAAGATTTCCCTTCCCGATAGAAATTCAAAGATCCACCCCCTGCACCCATCATTCCATCACATGGCCCAATCAAATCTTCATCCCAACTGGATATATTCCCCCAGATACTTCCCTCCAGGTGCAGGGTAACATGTCCTTGACTTTCTGAGAAAGAATATTGTTGAGTCTAATCTTCCACCTCTCTATGAACCCAGTGCTACCAGTTCTGCCCAGTTCTATAGAACCGGTAGCTCTGAAGAGCAGCAGACACAGAACCAGTTCTGTGTTTGCTGCTGTTTGGCCCACCCGCCCGCCTAGGCTGTTACCTGATCTTTATTTCCTGCTTTTTCAACCTCAGCTGCTTTGCACGGCACAGCTGAGGTTGAAAAAGCAGTAAAAAAATCAGTTTTTCAAACTCTGTGCACCCACGTGCAGCACTTATCAGCTTTCTGGGCAGCACAGCTTAAGGTGCATTATACGTGTGCACAGTGTGCATCTGGTGCAGGAAGTGCGAAGCACGAAGCACAAAATGTAATCACCGAACTGTTGGTAACACCGGTTGAATCCCACCCCTGTATGAACCTCCCCTCCCAAATTCCCAAGCACTAAATATGGCAGCCTCAAAGCTTCCAAGTAAAATATGGCTTCCAAGGCTGACATCAGATTTCTTGATGTATACTTTGCAGCCTTGCAAGCTGTCAGAAACAAAAGCATTCATGTTCCAGCTTGTTAAGAACACGGGTAGAAGTGCACAAGTTGCTGAAAGGAAAACAAAAACCTGTCTCTTCCCGCACTTTACAAAATCTTTTAGTGTACCTTACGGAGAGGAAGTCGTACTTTCTGCAAGGTTTATTCCCTTGTGTTCCCTCATTTCTGAAAAACCCCTTGGCAAAACTGGAAAGCCTGTTCTCTCTCTTCTCCTAGTCAGCAATACTAGGAGAAGTATTCTGAAAATCTGAAAATATTTCTCACTCCACTGGGACTGAGAGGGAGGAACTGGTCCAAAGATACTCAAGGAATTCATATGGCAGAAGATTTTATTTATTTATTTACTTGATTTGTCAATCGCTTACAAGATACAGGTATAAGAATAAACATAGTTTTGAATACATGAGATGGATACTTATAAGAAAAATAAAAAGAAATAAAAAGACGCAATAGGACAGGGACAGTAGGCATGATTGGAGCACTTATGCACGTCCCCTACAGGCCTCTTAGGAAGGGGGTAGACAAGAATCTGTGCCTGTCTGGTCTTTGGCCAATACTTTCCTTCCTTCCTTCCTTCCTTCCTTCCTCCCTCCCTCCCTCCCTCCCTTCCTTCCTTCCTTCCTTCCTTCCTTCCTTCCTGTAACAATAAAAATAATAATTTTTATAAAATTATTTGCCATCCGTAGCAGGGTAGCTCTGGAAGGATTATAATATTAAAAGGATAAACCTATACAAAACTTATACACATTAAGAATAAAATACTTTAAGAATAAATACTCTGCCCTAACTAAAAAATGGGGAGGAAAGGAGTAGGATGATCAGGGAGGAAAGTGGAATCTCTTTTTAATCTATCAGCCCTCCCCCCCAATTAAAGCCCCCTCATTGGAGCCTGAAGACAACTGCCAGAGCAGGTTTTTAAGCTCTCGTAGAAGACCAGGAGGCTTGGAGCAGACTTTATCCTGGGGAGCAAGATGTTCCAAACAGCACTTTAACACCTTACACCTAAAATTGATTGGGGAATTATAGTCCACAGACCTTGAAATCAGTGAGGTTGATAAACATTGATCTCACCAAAAGTATGGTAAGTTTGATTGGGAAAATGTGACCTTATTTCCCATGTTACTACTAGAGGAGCTACTGAGGAGTATCTTTAGTCGACCTTTTCCACCTGTTCAGATCTCTGCCCATCCTAGGCTTGGTAGAGAACTATAGTGACAGAAAACATGCTGATCCTCAGTCTGTGTCTCTTTCCCATCATTGCCCTCCAAAACAATGAATGACAAGGCCTAACAGATTTTACACACCTGAGGTCTTGGATGATGTTGGAATAAAGGGAGAAATGCTACAATAGTGCAGCAAAAGGACAGCTTAAATCTGTGGCTGGGAACATGAGGATGCCAATGTCATAGCAACAGTGTAGAAAAAAGCTGTTGCTCAGATTGGATAGATCCTTACCCTGAATTTAGGCTAGGCATCTATCTTCTAGAAGATGAAGTGGTGCAGTGGTCTAGAGGTAGAGCTCTCACCTCACAATCAGGAGGCTGTGAGTTCGATACTAGGGAGAGGCAGATATTTCTCTCTCTGGGCACAATGGGAATATATATGGCGTGAACTCCGCATTGGCAACAGGAAGGGTATCTGGCTAGTAAACACTCAGCTCCATTCAGTTGCCCTGACTCCACCTCATCTCAAGGAATTATAGGGTGATTAAAAGACAAAAAGTTATATCTTCTACAGAAGATTAGTATCCAAGATTAGTACCCAAAAAAAGAGTACAGAGCAGAGGTGATATTCAGCAGGTTCTGACCAGTTCTGGAGAACCAGTAGTGAAAATCTTGAGTAGTTTGGAGAACCGGCAAATCCCACTTCTGACTGGAGATTTTACAGTATCCTTCCCTTGCCATGCCCACCAAGCCATGCCCACAGGACCAGTAATAAAAAAAATTGAATCCCACAACTGGTACAGAGTAAAGAGTGCAGAGAAGAACAACAAAGATGATTAGAGGGTTAAGACTAAAACATATAATGAACGGCTGCAAGAACTGGGTATGTCTAGTCTAATGAAGAAAAGCAGCATGCAGCATATTTATGGGGCTGTCCCAAAGAAGAGGGGGACAATCTATTCTCCAAAATATCTGAGGGCAGGACAAGAAGTAAATTTATCAAAGAAAGGTCTGACCTAAAGCTAAGAAGATATTTCCCAACGGTGAGAATAATCAATCAGTGGAAAGCCTTGCTTTCAGAAATTATAGGTGCTCCAACACTGGTGGTTTTGAAGAAGAGAATAGACAGCCATTTGTCTTCTGTTTGAACCGGGGGGGGGGGGGGGGGGGGAGGTGGTAGACTAGAGGGCCTCCAGGGTCCCTTTCAACTCTGCTATTCTGTTATTCTAAACAAGCCTTTGTAGCACTGATGCTTATTAACAGACTAAGGCACACGATCACCCAACCTCTTCTCTGTTGCTTTCCTGACTGTAACGTTCAACTGCTGTCAAGAAAAGAAACTAAATGGTTCTGGCAAGGACTTCTCTTAACAAATCCATGCTGGCAACCCATTTCCTCCCCCTCCTGTAGATACTTGCCAAATTGAATTTTGATGATCCTATTGTCTGACTGAATCTGAGTCAAAAGCAGGAAGCTAATGTTGCATTTCTGCAGAGCAATTTGAATGCATTGATTGTGCATGAGCTCACACATCAGAGGTTGTATGCTTGCTCCCAAAAGGAAATACCCTGATTCAGAAATTCAAGTTTTCCTTCAGATTCTCTGGGGTTTTGGTCCCCAGCTTGCTCTTCTTTTACCCAGGGGCTGGATTTGCAAAACACAAGCACAAAAGCTAGAGTCTCACAAAGCCTCCTTAGTTTGGTTTATTGCAAGGGTTAAGATACATAAAATATTGATTAATAGGTTTGGAAGGGACCTTGGAGGCCTTCTAGTCTGACCTTCTGCTCAGGAAGGAGACATTATATCACCCTGGACAAACGGCTCTCCAATCTCTTCTTAAAAACTTCCAGGGATGGGAGGCAAGCCATTCCACTGATTAATTGTTCTGACAATCAGGAAGTTTCTCCTTAATTCTAGGTTAGATCATCTCTTAGATCAGTGGTGGCTAACCATTTTAGGCTCCTGAGCCAAAAATTGTGTGCGTGCATGTGCTCACGTGCTAGCATCCAGAAGGCAATGCTCACGCCCTCCCATGCCCCCTGTGCATGTGCACATGATTTTTCCCCCCTGACCTGCACTGTGCCTCTCAGCTGATTTTCGGCCTCCCAGAGGCTCGAGGGAAGCTTCTGTAGTCTTTGTAGGCCAAAAAATGGGCCTGTTTCATCACTTCTGGTATTTCCAGAAATACAGGAAGTGACGAAACAGGCCTGGTTTTTGGCCTTCAAAGGCTGCAGAGGCTTCCCTCGAGCCTCTGGGAGGCCAAAAAAGGCCTCAAATCAGCTGAAAACCATCTGGGAGGTGCATGCATGCTCAGTGGGGTAAGTTTGCCTGGGGCTCATGTGCCTGCATAAACCTGTGGCATGCGTGCCATAGGTTCGCCCTCACGGTCTTAGATGATCTTCCATGTGTTACTTCTTGTCCTACCTTCATGTGCTGTGAATAGGGTGACCCCTTCTTCTCTGTGACAACCTCTTGAGTATTAGAAGCCTGCTATAATCTTGGAAACTGGATATTTGTTCAGGAGGGAGTTTGCTCCCATTTAACAGACCTCGGGGGAAAAAAATGTCCATCTATTCTTGTACAAAATGTTCTTTACCACCACTGGGCTCAGAAAATTCTATGATACCCATTTTCTGGAGTCATGCAACACTTGTACTGTTATGTTATGTGAAAATGACCTTGAGCAGACGTCTCCAAACTTGGCAACTTTAAGACTTGTGGACTTCAACTCCCAGAAATTCTGGGAGTTGGTCCACAAGTCTTAAAGTTGCCAAGTTTGTGGACCCCTGACCTTGAGATACATTGGGAAGAAGACCTACAGACTGGACAACCAGCATGTAAATAACCCAACAAATAAATAAAAGATATCTCAGCCCAGAGAAGGAAGGGAAGTGTAGGAAACATCCAGAAAGAACCCTCCTTAATTTTCTAGACAATGAAAGATCAGACTTGTAAGAGATTAATATTAGACTGACAATCAAGAAGCAAACCCAGTCAAGGAACTGCCAAATAAGATAACAGTAACCAACAGCTTAATCAAGGAACAACCAAGGCCACTCCTACCAACATTGACAGGGCAAGCCACTAGCATATAAAAATAAGAGCAAACCCCACTCCCCACTAGCACTGATGTTGTTACCTAGTTTGGTAATGAAACATCTGCAAGAAAAACCCCAAGCTCAGAGAGCAAGGACCGCACACTTACACGTTTAAAATTTAGTTGCCTATCAGACCTTCATTTAAGCAAGGACCAACTCTCATATAGAAAGAAGCATGAATATAGGCCATATTTCTGTTCTGATGTTGATTGTGGGTAGAAAGATACACCCTGCTACACCCTTTCAATGCAGAACAGTCGACTGCAATGCTATAGCTGTTAATTCAATTTTTTACACATTCCTTTTTTCTACAGTCAGTCGCTGATGTGCCTTTGAGGCAGAGGTGGTCATTCAGCAGGTTCTGACCAGTTATAGAGAACCGGTAATGGAAATTTTGAGTAATTTAGAGAACCAGCAAATACCACCTCTGACTGGAGATTTTGCAGTATCCTTCCCCTGCCATGTCCACCAAGCCATGCCCACAGAACTGGTAATAAAGAAATTTGAATCCTACCACTACTCTGAGGCCATCAACAAAACAAATTCATTGGTTAAATGGCACACTGTTTTCATGTTACTCACCCCGTTCTAATTCAGGGCTGTCTCTGGAATCTGTTTATTATAGTAAATACTCAGGAACGAATTGCTGAAGACTTCAGATTTCATCTATCAGAATTATATTTGGCTATCTAATAGAAAATCATTCCACAGATGGCAGCTGCTGTAAATCTTCAAGCCAACGACAACAACAACAACAACAAAACCAATTAAATGTTCACACGCTCTTCTCCCATCTCCTCCAGCTTCCTGGCAGACTCTTCCATCACTCAAGCAGATATAATAATAATCAGTGCTAGAAGAATAGCGCCAAGAGATATAGTTATGGACACGTTGTGGGAAAATGAAACAAATTAGGTTTTCTGGTGTGCGAAGGAGTTATGACACTTCTGTTTTGGAACAATTTATGTGGGAATCATGGATTCCATATGCAGGAGGCTTCCAGGCTGTTTAGCAGGCCAGCATTTATGAGACTCTTCCATTCTTTTATATTTTTCCCCATCATTGTTCGCCATCATATATTACAAAGCAGGAAGAACTTTCTGTTTAGTTGGGGATTCCCTGAGTCTCGTTCTGTTATATAACAGTCAGTACTAAATTGGCCCATGATAAGAGTTAACAGAATTCAAGAGGGGTTAGACATTAGTAGAAATGTAATGACTCCAGACTAATTTCTCTCTTGACTCTACCCTCAGGCTCTCCCTGTCTTTTGCTTTCAACATGTTATGTACTGTATATGGGACGTAGAACTGTTGAACTCAATGGGTTATAGCTTACAGTGCATTCTTAGTTTCTGTGCAATTGTTATGCTTCTCATTGCAGACTACAGTTTTGTTTTGTTTTTCTTTCAATTGATCATAACAGAAGCATAAGCCCTTATGCTGGAATTAATGGAAGTCAATTAATCATCTGAATTTCAATTAACAATAGTACAATTGAGAACTTTCAGAGAAAAAGGGAAGGAAGGAAATGTGTGTGTATGTGTGTGTGTGTGTGTGTTTCACTTCTAAGAACTTCCTGTAGCAATCATGTTGGCTGACGCACATAAGTCCAAACAATTGGGAAACATGAGCATCTATTGGCAAATAACAACATCTGGACAATGGTGTCACCATGCATCAATTCTGCCACTTCTATAGGTTCATAAGACATCAGGCCATAAGTACCTTATGGCAGAATCTATGTGATGAAGTCATTAGCATTCTGATGGCACAGTGTTTAGAATACAGTATTGCAGGCTAACTCTGCCCACAGCAAAGAATTCGATCCTGACCAATTCAAGCTTGACTCAGCCTTCCATCCTTCCAAGATCGGTAAAATGAGGAACTAGATTGTTGGGAGCAAGATGATGACATTGTAAACCACTCAGAGAGTACGATAAAGAAGTGTGGGGTAGCATTGCTACAAGTCTAAAATGCTGTTTTTATTGTCACCATGCAAATACTGCAACATCACATTTGTCCCATAAGAATTAAACTCATTGTTTGTTTGTTTTAATCCCTTGAAAGAAATTTCAGAAGCTTACAATATGATTTTATTTTGTCACAGTTAGCTATGGAGGCTTCTTCCAACACATTTGGAAAACATTTGTTTGGGGAAGAAAAGACAGATCTGGACTTAGTCCAGAGAATCATTAAATTTGGAGGTACCCATTGGATGGACAATCCACACTTCCTACACAATCTACCATATCTTTCAGGATTGTTATGATTGTAAAATGAAAGGGAAGTTGTGTTCATCACTGTGTTCTCCATCTATTTTTAAAAAGAAGGCTTAGGGGGAAATCACCAGAAAAAAAGATCATGTCACTTTTAATTCACTGCCTCTTGAAGCCCTACTACACATTTTACAAGCATGTTTACAAGCAAATGACTAACTTTTTGCATTTGAGAGAGAGAGAGAGAGAGAGAGAGAGAGAGAGAGAGAGAGAGAGAG
>BLBF01000006.1:9562185-9619091 GCA_015471245.1 Laticauda colubrina | reverse complement strand
TAATAATAATAATAATAATAATAATAATAATAATAATAATAATAATAGCAGCAATAGCAATAACGGCAATAATGGCAAAAACAGCAATAACAACAATAATGACAATAACAACAACAATAATAATAACAATAACGACAATAACAACAATAACAACAACACTAACCAGATCAAAATTTCAAACAAACCCCATAATCATGTAGGCAAAAATGTTGAGTGACCCTAGAATTAAACTCTTGCAAAATATTAAATTGTACAATCATAATGCTCAATCCTATGAGAAATCATAATCAGCATTCTGAGAACCATCCAGAACTAATAAATTAACGAATCCAATCTTTTGAATTAGCCCCAGTGCCTTACAAGAATACTCTTTTAGCCTTCAATTCAGATCATTAATTGAATTCATTCTAGGTTTGTTGCCTTAGTTGTAGAATAATTGCTGAAAAGTATGAGACCTCAGGAGATGTGCATGTCTGACACAGGTTCCAAACAATTTTAGATAGGTCCAAATTTTCAGTCTGATGCTTTCCACCTGATACCTCTGGTTGATCTAATTTGGCTGGTGACTCTTCCTTTCAATTGCAATATGAGCTGCTATCCAGGATAAGACGCCAAAACTCAGCTCACTACCAATGTGGACATAAACAATTTAAACCTGAAGGAACCCTAAGTGTTGCATGCACAGAAGGTGTCTTCTGTGCCTTTTTTGTCTTCTATGCAGCCCTTATTAACTCCAGATCCCCTGGTTATTGCCAAGAACATATTCCAATAATTCCCTTTCATGTTTCAAAGGAGCCTTCTTTACAGAAAAACATTTCTCCTTTTTTTTTTAAATCTCTGCAGTGATGGCTGGGCCGACAGGTATGATGTGACAGATGGCTACCAGCGAGAAGCTGCTGGTGGAATAACAATCAAACTCCAGTCTCCTGGTGTGAAATGGTTTGATGATTATTACCTGAAGCTTCAACCAGAAACCAACCAACGAAATCCATGGTTTCAGGAATTTTGGCAGCATCGGTTCCAGTGCCGACTGAAGGGGTCCCCTCAAGAGAACCCCAAATTCAACAAGACCTGCACTAGTAAGTTTTCTGACTCTTACAGCTTTATGTAATGGAAAACCAAGCGTTGTCCAATTGTTGTCCAAATGGTTCATTATATCCAGGTCTAGTTTATTATTTCTAATTTATATTAGAAAAAGAGCTTATCTTGCAGCATTCAATCTGAGTCTGTCATCAGGACCAGAGCTTTAGCCTTCCAAACTTTTGGACTTGTGCTGGAGCCAGAGGTGGGCTACTGCCAGTTTGGACCGGTTCGCCCATACCGATAGTTGAGACCATCCTATCCTATCCCATATATCTCACTCTCTGGCTCGCTAACCCTGCCCATCCAGCCCAGCTGATTTCTGCACCTCATCCACTATATTCAGTACAGATACCCGAGAAAGTGTGCTGGAAGCCACGTTCATGAAATTGCTTTTTGTTTGAAGCTGCATTCAAGCCGCACACTCTCACATTTTTGGTTCTGCACTCGGCCAACTGGTTATTAAATTATGTGAAGCCCACCTCTGGCTGCATCCCTCCTTAGGGAACTGGGTTGTTCTGTGTGCAGTATTTATGTGGTGTGATGACCTGGAGCATGCCACAAAGGCAATACAGTGAGATAATCAGTACGAATCCCTATATTAAGGCCCAGTCCCACTGGCCGACGGATGCAAAACATATGCATAAAGGACACAGCGGACTAGCAAAATTTCGGAGGTGGCTCCATCCGTTGTCATCCGTTCCAAAAAGTGGCGAAAATTTGCATAAACAGAACGGAAAAGAACGGAAAAGAACAGATGTGGGTAGTATGTAGCGGGGATGTTAAACAGATGTTCATAGGAAGCCTAGCAGATGAAAGCGGATGGAAGCGGATGACACCTCCGAAGGGGTTCCGGGGGAGAATTTTGAAGCGGACGCATAGCTGATGAAGTGGATACATCATGGACGCCTATAGGAAACAAAGGGGATGCCGCGCGGATGTATATTGAATGCAAAGCATTCACTGTGCATGCGGGAGTATGAATTGCGTCAGCTCCGCGGATATAAAAGGATGCAGCACGCACACAGTCAGCAGACAGGGGAAAGACGTGCGGCCACATACATCTTGCAGGAACACCATGGTTCGTGAGTCAAGCAAGAAGAGGAAGTCCATGCCTACTTGTTCAAGCCCTGGCAAGGTGAAGAAGGCCAGAACCAGCATCCCACCCCTTGGCATTGACTCTGAAGCTGCTGCTGCTGCTGCTGTGGTGGACCAGCCCCAAGACCCTCAAAGCCCTGCGGCTGTAGGCCCTGCTGTTCAAGCCCCTGAAGGCCGTGCTGCTCAAGCCCCTGAAGGCCCTGCTGCTCAAGCCCCCGAAGGCCCTCCTGAAGCCCCTGCCAGAGGGAGGAAGAGGCAAGGGAAGGAGAAGGGAGAAAGGAAACAGTACACCGTTTCCGAGGAGCATGAGGATGAAGTGCTGGAATGGCTTAGGGAGAACGAGTACCTCTGGAGAAAGGGCCACAGACTGTACCAGGACACCAAGAAGAAGCAGGCAGCTTGGAGAGACAAGCCTGGGGTATACTGAGAGCCTGGGGTATACTGCAGAAGTACTCCTTGGATGGTGGAAGCACATGCACATCTGGTATGGCAAGAGATGTACGTCATGGCCAAGTGCAGTTTCCTGGAGGGTGAGATCCGCCACCGAGGAGCAGCCCCTCTGAGACCTCTCTCCCTCAGACAGCCCACAGACAGCCAGTCCTCTTCCAGCCAGGAGCCAGCTACCCTGTGCAGGCAGGTGTCTTCAGAGGGCCCCACAGCAGAGACCCCCCCCCCCAATAGCTGCACTCCCCATGCCGGCAGACTTGGAGGATCCCGTGGAGGTTGACGCCCTGCTGTCACAAATGGAGGAAGAAGCAGCAGCCACCAGAAGCCAACCTGCCCCCCACCCCCACCCCCAGCTCCAGAGGATGCAGGCAGAGAGGCAGACTGGAGGGCCAGGACCACAGTGTGCTGTTAGAGATCAGGGACACAATGAAGACCAGCACAGAACTTCTCTCTCAGCTGGTCCACTTGGACAGAGCATCCTCAGGCCAGAACACCTTCATCACCTACGTGAGACAGACCCTGAGGGACCTGCCCGAGGCCCAGTACCAGGTGATGAAGCAGAAGATCACAGCACTTCTGCACAACCCCCAAGGCCCAGCTGAAGCTGCTCCTACCCAGTCCAGTCATTTCCTCAGCCAAATCAAGGTGTGCTCATGGAAAATACACAAAATCTATGGAACTGTACTTGTTTTTAAACCTACATATTCTGTAGTTACCTAGAGCATTTGTGATAACTGCAGTGTCAGATTATATTGCATTACTGGACAACCTGTGACCCACTGGATCTTCCTTTCACAGATATTTCTTTACCTTAACAAAAAAAACAGAATGAACACTTTATTAAAGAAGAAAGATGTGTAACAAACGAAATATAGATGTTTCTCATTTAACAAAGGACATCTTTGATGACAGTATTTGTGGTTAATGTGCCATTTATTTTACAAATACCATATTGTTTTCATTTCTTTTTTCCTTGGCTTAAAGCAACATGCAGCTAACTATGCTGGGATTTCAATTTCTCCAGAGAAATCAGCACATTTTCCATGGGTTGTGCTTTAAGTATAGTGAGAACAAATATTGTTTTACTGTATTTTAAATTGTTTGTTTTAATCCACCCAGAATCACTTGATTGAATTCAGTGGCAATAAAAATTGAATGGATGGATGGAATGGATGGAATGGATGGAATGGATGGAATGGATGAATGAATGTGTCTGCTGAAGAGGGATAACTTCACTTTCTGATAAATTGAGTGTAATTCTTGGAATTGTGACAATATAATTTTTTTAACACACTGACATTTGAATCTCACACAGTGAGATTCTTATGGAGTTCTTCTCATATGTGTGCTATTGAAAAGTCTTGGAAGATCCAAGTTCCTCATTAAAGTAATGGGAGATCCTATCTTCAATTCCGGGTCATGTGGTGACAATCCAGAAAATTCAATTCAATCGAGGAAGTCTGTTGGAAAATGAGTAATGTTAGCCCCTCCACATCATTTCATTGATGGAAAAGTAGTCAAGAAAAAAACAGGGTTTTTTTAATTTAAATTGTACACATAATTTCATTTTTAATGTGGGTACCATACCATAACTGGCAAGATCTTGACTAGATTCTCAGAGTGCCATTCAGCTGCTAATTATTTTTTCATTCCTTCTTCATTGTTCTTTTTCAATATATATTTTATATTTGGATCATAAAGAAATTCTGTTAGAAATATATTTATGCATGGGACAACCCAGTATAAAATGGATGTCTTTAGGCAATGTCAAAGCATCAGCCATTGGGTTTCACAATTCCTAACAGAATTATGGAGTCATAAAATTCAGTACCAATGGAAGGATTTGAAAAATGCCATAAATCTCGTGTATTTGTCTTATCTTGTAAGATTTCAAGAGATAATACTTGAGGTTTCTAGCATCCTCATCTTAGATGAGAGCATTTGGAGAATTGCAAGATTTTGGTAGAGATAGTTTTAAGTAAAGCCCATGTCACACTGCCCAATGGATGCAAAAAGGACACAGCGGACTAGCAAAATGTTCCATCCGTTGTTATCCGCTCTCAAAAGGGGCAAAAATTTGCATAACTGGAGCGGATAACACGGATGCATGGAGGACGCAGGGCGGATGCAAAGCGGATGCGGAACGGAAGCGGATGGAAGCAGATGGGAGCGGATGGGAGTCGGTGGCACATCCGCAGGGCTTCCTGGGGGCCTCAGCGAAGCGGACGCAGAACGGATACAGCGGATGCAGAACGGACGCCGAGCGGATGAAGTGGATGCACAGCGGAAGCCTAGCGGATGCCTGGCATTAATTGCGCATGCAGGGAGGATGCATTGCGTCAGCCCCGTGGATATAACGGAAGCAGCTCGGAAGCAGGTCGCCATTCCGAGGAAAGACTTGCTGCCGGATGGATTGGCTGCCTTGCCTGCCCTGCCTGCATGTCTGCCTGCCAGCCTTGCTGCCAGCCTTGCTACCAGCCTTGCTGCCAGCCTGCCTGCAAGCCTTGCTGCCAGCCAGTCTGCCTGCAAGCCTTTCTGCCAGCCAGTCTGCCTGCAAGCCTTGCTGCCTGCCTTCCTGCCAGCCTCCATGCCAGCCTCCCTGCCAGCCTCCCTGCCAGCCTCCCTGCCAGCCTGCCTGCAAGCCTGCCTGCAAGCCTTGCTGCCAGCCAGTCTGCCTGCAAGCCTTGCTGCCAGCTAGTCTGTCTGCAAGCCTTGCTGCCTGCCTTCCTGCCAGCCTTGCTGCCTGCCTTCCTGCCAGCCTTGGTTCATGTCTGCCTGCCAGCCTTGGTGCATGCCTGCCTGCCTGCCAGCCTTCCTGCCAGCCTTCCTGCCAGCCTTGCTGTCTGCCTGCCTGCCAGCCTTGGTGCCTGCCTCCCTCCCAGCCTTCCTGCCAGCCTCCCTGCCGGCCAGCAACCTCACAACCATGCGGAAGCACAGCAAGCCTCAGCCATCTGCTGCCAGCCCTGGCAAGAGGGACAGGGCTACCATCCCGCCCACTGGCCCTCACTCTGGTTCTGCTGGGGCTTCTGCAGCACGGGCTCGCTCTTCTGAGGCTGGGGCTTCTGCTGCTTCTGCTTCTGGAGGAGCTGATGACAAGCACTCCAGCACCAGCCACCTCCACAGCACCTGCACCCTTCACCCCTGAGACTGAGCGACCAAGAGGAGTGCCAGAGACTCTTTTTTGTTTTATAGCTTGTTATTAATAAAGTCTATTTATGATTCACACACTTGCTTCATTTCTTTTCTTTAACAAAGTCTTGGTGGAAACTTTTATAAATGGTTTAAGCTTTTGCATGCTTGTGGGATGGGTAAGGATAGCTTTGGAATGGGTTAGGATACCTGTGGTATGGGTAATAGCTGTGGGATGGGTTAGGATAGCAGTGGGATAGATAAACCTCCAGTGCAAGCATAGTGGGACTTTATGGTCCAGCCTCCCAGGTGCCACACCTACGGCCCTTTATTATCAATAATAATGTAATAATTATCCACACATGTCAACATAAACACAACTCTTTATTAAACACCCTGTTCATTGTAGGCCAACCAAACATACATGGCCCAATCTCATGAGTGTGATGAGACAGGCTGAAGGAAGCATCCATTAAGCATCTACCATCCTGTCTTGCCACTCCACTGCTCCAGCTGGGGAGTTGCACCAGTGTCTCAGGAGGTTGCGCTGATTCTTCACTTCACGTGAGGCTCTGTTGGGGCCTTGCACATCCTCAGTGTTGATCAGGTTTTGCCCTTGCCTCCATTCCCCAGGCTCCATGTCCCCATTGCCTTGCTGGAGGTCCACGAGCCTGTTCTGCAACACTGGGTAGCGGGTGCACATGAGATTGTGCAGGATGCAGCAAGCTTCCATGATCCTCCTCACGGTCTCTGGGCAATGCTGCATGGTGGTGAAAAGTACCTGGAACCTGTTGGCCAAAGGCGTTCTCCACCACCCACCTTGCCCTGGACAGCCTGTAGTTGAAGATCCTCTCTTCACGGGTGAGGAGTCTAGAAGTGTAGGGTTTCATGAGGTAGGTTGTGAGGAAGAAGGCGTCATCCCCCACGATGAAGTAGGGCACATCTTGTGTGTCGTTGGGCAGGGGGTCTGAATCTGGGAAGCCCACGATGAAGTTGCCTTCCAGCTCCTCCTTGAGGTCACTGGCGTTGTATTCCTGGGCATCTGAAGATGAGCCGTTGCCTGAAGCATCGATGTACATGAACTTGTAGTCAGCATCGACCATGGCAAAGAGGATGATGCTGAAGAAGCCCTTGGAGTTGAAATAAGTGGACCCTGACTTGGCTGGAGATTTGCAGGCCACATGCTTGCCATCTATGGCTCCAACGGTGTGGGGGAAGTTCCACTTCTGATAGCACTGCTCTGCAACTTTCTTCCATCCTTCTTCAGTGGAGGGGTACTGGAGGAGCTCCTCCTTGTATTCTTCGATGATGGCCTGCACCACTTCTCTGACCACAATGCTGATGGTGTTGTGTGGCACCCTCCAGCCATACTGCATGCTTCTGTAGGAGGTCCCTGAGGCCAGGTGGCGCAGAGTGAGTGCCACCTTGAGCCCAGGTTCCAGGCTGGGCCAGAAGCTGGTGTTTGCCTTGGTCAACCTGGGTGTCAGCCACTGCACAACTTCATCAAACATGGCTGGAGGCATCCTCATGAAGTTCTGGAATGCCCGAGTGTCTTCGTTCCTGAGCTCCACCATCAGCTTGTTGTACAGTCCGTCCTCTGCTCTTCTGGCGAACCATCTTCAGACCCAGACTCTTTTTGGCTGCCTCTTTTTCTTCTTGCAGTAGAGTTCACAGAGCCTGCAGATGGCTTCGCACTGTTGCAGAAGGATGGTGGCTGCCGAAACGACTTTGTTACAATCCACGGTGGACATGACTGGATGCTGTGGAAGAGGAAGAGCCAGATGAAGGCTGCAGAGGTCTGCACCGCTGGGCTACTGTTCTGAAAGTGAGATGCAGGCGAGTTGCTCCCCCTTTTTATAGGCAGTGTTAAGCCTGGGTTCCCCAACCAGGGTTAGGGAGACAAGCTAAACAGAATGTGCAGCGTTAGTCAGATAGGCACACAGATAAATGAGTGAGCTAAGCTTGTATGTTTATTAACATACAGTAAAAATAACAGATACGCTTGTGCTATCAAGAATATATTTTATTCCATTATAAGTTAATAGCATAGTCAAATAACAGTCCAATATTCATTTTACCATGTAGTCAGTCCATTCAGGGGTATTCAGTTAGCAAAGTCCATGTAGAATATCCTATGTCAGTTCACATAAAAATCAGTCCTTTGTTGTCTCTCCCGTTCGAGCAATGCAGTCTTGATTCCAAGCAGTAATCAGGGATCATCAAAGCCAGAGAGAGTGAGCAAGCCGTAGTCTTGCTACTTTTATATTGTTTTCTTAACCACTCCTTTAATTGCTATTTCCCAGTTAAAGCTGTGTACACTCTAACATACACTAACTATGATTCATAGTTATTATTTCACCTAAACCAGTTAGGGTGAACAATGTTATCCCTAACAGGCAGTATAGGTTTTCCGCTAGGCATCCTCTAGGCATCCTCTAGGCATCCTCTAGACATCCTTAATATCCGAGATAGGTCCCCTCTGTGAACGTTTTTTCCGTTTTAAACACTTTGTTTCTGTTCTGCATCCGCTAGGCATCCGTTCTGCATCCATTCTGCATCCGTTCCGCTTCCTCCCTGCGTCCGGGCGGATGGAGTTCTGCGGATGCATAGCGGACGCCTAGCGGATATAACGGATACGTAACAGATGCGTAACAGATGCCTAGCGGATGCAGAATGGACAAACTGGATACATTTTCTGCACAAAAGTTTTGGGCAGCCCAAAACTTTTGGAGTGGATGAAACGTCCATAAACGGATGCTGGACGGATAGAGAGGAAGCCAAACGGAGGCAGTGAGTACATCGCATTTTCGAACGGATGGCAAGGTTTTTTGTCCATTTTAGATCCTCTTTGCATCCGTTGGTTCAGTGTGACATGGGCTTAAAGAAGCAGGGAGGCAGGTGAAACAGGGAAGGGGAAGGGGAGGGGGGAAGAGGGGAGGGGAGAAAGTAAGAGGAGAGGACAGGAGAAAGAAGAAAAGGAGAGGAGAAGGAAGGAAGGAAGAAGAGAGGGCAGGAGAAAAAAGGAATGAAAGGAGAGGACACAGGAAAGGAGAAGAGGGGGAAGGGAAGGGAAGGGAAGGAAAGGAAGGGAAAGGAAAGGAAAGGAAAGGAAAGGAAAGGAAAGGAAAGGAAAGGAGATAGACTTAATATCTGGCATACTTAAAGAGTATTGACCGTTTTTCTAACCCTTTGAAATAATTAAATTAGAAGCAGGATATCCATATAGCACAAGGGGCAAACTTTGATCAAATCCTAAGCCATTAATTCTTCAATCTATATTTCATTCCTTGTTATTGAATTGGGATAGGCTGACTAAAAAAAAATACACAGAAGTGAAGTCCCAATAAACCTCATCCAGTTTTTGTCAGGTAATTTTGGTGAACTCCCTTAATCCAAGATTTGTCTACAGAGAACATAATCAAAAAGTAACCAGCCAAGTAAGACAGCTCAAACCCTAACAGATCAAGATTTCTCCCACCTTTGAAAGGAATCTAAAAGAACACTATTTATCCTCCAACAGGCTGATTATTATGATTATACACGTCAGAGTTGCTGGAGCGACTCCAATTGCGGTTAAATGACTAGTGTAATTAATTGCACAGTGCATGCACACTTAATTTTGAGAATGAATACTTTACGAAAGTTTTGCATATTGCAACATCATCTGCTGCTCAGCGTTTCACTTAATTTCAATTAAGATGCATTTTGTGGGCCATCCTTTTTCAAAGCTATTGTGCTTATTATTATTCATTAGAAAGAGATACTAGTTTAGAAAGAGATACTTTGCATCCCTGTCTTGTTGGTGCGTTTTACTACTATGTAAGTATTCATGTCTTTGTATGTGTGTGTGTGTGTGTATGTTTTCTTAAGTTTTCGTGGATACTTACACGTATGCTGTTCAGTATTATCCCCCGTCATTGTAGTTATGCTTTTAAAGTTGTAGCAACGTTTCGGCAGAATCTCATCTGCCATCATCAGGCTTCTGTATTGAGTTTGTATGTGGGTCAGGCTATCACAGCCGTTAGTTTTAAATATGAGGCTAACCTACTGTTGTCCCGGGATGGTTTTTTTCTTCATCCTGATTGGTTGGGAGTCTTGGTCTGTGTTTATTGGACTTGGAGTTTGTTTGATTGATGTTTCTGGTTTCTTCTGTCTGTTTTGTGGCTTTGATTGGCTGGCAACACTCTGTTCCTGTATTGGAGGCTTTCAGTGCAGCTTGGCTTCGTGTGAAAGGACGGCTATTATCTGTTAGGAAGCTAGGTTTCATCTGGGTGCCTGGTGGGGGGTGTTTGAGCTGGAGGTATCAGAGGGAGTCTGTTTGTGCCCAGGTGTTTGCCTGGCTTGTGGTGTGGAGATCTTTCTGTTTGAGTGTGCAGGCTTCCAAATGATTGACAGTCTGGTGGAGTCATCTCTTCTATTCTATATCTCATCTCATCTCTTCTGTATCTTCTGAACTGAGTTTGTATCAAACTCAATACAGAAGCCTGATGATGGCAGATGAGATTCTGCTGAAACGTTGCTACAACTTTAAGGCCCTGTCACACTGCCCAATGGATGCAAAATGGACACAACGGACGAGCAAAATGTTCCATCCGTTATTATCCGCTCTCAAAAGGGGTAAAAATTTGCAGAACCAGAGCGGATAACACGGACGGGGGGAGGACGCAGGGCGGATGGAAAGCGGATGTGGAACTGAAGCCCAGCGGATGGAAGCGGATGGGAGCGGATGGCACATCCGCTAGGGTTCCGGGGGACCTCAGCAAAGCAGCCGTGGAACAGAAAGAGCGGATGAAGAGCGGACGCGGAACGGATGAAGCGGATGCACAGCGGATGAAACGGATGCACAGCAGAAGCCTAGCGGATGCACAGCGAAAGCCTAACGGATGTCGAGCATTAATTGCGCATGCGGGGGGGATGCATTGCATAAGCCACGCGGATATAAAGGGAAGCAGCTCACACGTGGCCAGCATTCGGAGGAAAGACCTGCTGCCGGATACATCGAGTCCTTGCCTCCCTGCCTTGCTACCAGCCTGCCTCCAAGCCTCCTGGCCAGCCTCCCTGCCAGCCAGTCTGCCTGCCAGCCTTGCTGCCTGCCTGCCTGCCTGCCTGCCTGCCTGCCTTCCTGCCAGCCTTCCTGCCAGCCTTCCTGCCAGCCTTCCTGCCAGGCTTTCTGCCAGCCTTCCTGCCAGCCTCCCTGCCAGCCAGCAACCCCACAACCATGGGGAAGAAGCAAAAGCCTCAGCAACCTGCCGCCATCCCTGCCAAGAGGGACAGGGCCACCCTCCCGCCCCCTGTCCCTGACTCTGCTTCTTCTGGGGCTTCTGCTGCTCGGGCTCGCTCTTCTAGTGCTGGAGCTTCTCCTGAAGCTGCTCCTGGCGGTGGTGCTTCTGCTGCTGCGTACTCTGCTGAAACTGCTCCTGGTCCTGCTGGTTCTGCTGGTCCTGCTCATCCTGCACGTGCTCCTGGACTTGCTCGTACTGCTCGTGCTCCTGGTCTTGTTCGTCTAGCTCATCCTGCTCATCCTGCTCTTTCTCCTGGTCCTGGTCCTGGTCCTGGTGCTGCTGGTGCTGCTGGTGCTGCTGATCCTGCTGGTGCTGCTGCTGCTGATGATGATGGTGATGATGACGATGATGATGATCCTGCTGCTGCTGCTGCTGCTGATTATTATTATTATTAAATGATCCTGCTGGTGATGATGATGATGATGATGATGATGATGATGATGATGATGATCCTGCTGGTGCTGCTGGTGGTGGTGGTGTGGAGGAGCAGCCCCTACCACCTGGGAGCCCCTCTAATGAGGACCCATCTGGTCCTGCCAAAGGGAGGAAGAGGCATATGCGGGGACGGGAGAGGAGGCAATACTTCATTGAGGAGGAACACGAGGATGAGGTGCTGGAGTGGCTGAGAGAGA
The DNA here is from genome assembly GCA_015471245.1 of Laticauda colubrina. Taxonomy (NCBI): domain Eukaryota; kingdom Metazoa; phylum Chordata; class Lepidosauria; order Squamata; family Elapidae; genus Laticauda; species Laticauda colubrina. Next base: position 9,607,423 of record BLBF01000006.1, on the reverse strand, counting down.
ATGACTATCTGTGGCGGAAGGGACACCGGCTGTACAGGGACACCAAAAGGAAGCAGGCTGCTTGGAGAGAGAGGGCGGAGAGTATGGGTTACACTTCAGAGGTGCTCCTTGCTGGTGGAAGCACATGCACACCTGGTACGGGAAGTTGCACCTGAAGAAATCAGGCCAGGCCACGGTTAAGCTGACGGACAGAGAGACCTACATCATGGCCAGGTGCAGCTTCCTGGAGGGTGAGATCCACCACCGAGGAGCACCAGGAGCCTCTCTCACAACCCTCTCTCTCCGGCAGCCTGCTGAGAGCCAGTCCTCTTCCGGCCGAGAGTCAGTCACTGTCTCCAGGCAGGTTTCTGTGGAGCATGCCATGGCGGAGAACCTGCAGACAGGTGTTGTAACCATGGTGGAGCGCATGGAGGACTCCCTGGTGCGGTGGGAGAAAGGAGACATCGAGTCCACCACAGTCGTAGCCGCATCCACCCCCCCCAGCCCCACCTCCACAGAAAGGCAGAGAGCCAGACAGCAGGAGGGGCAGAGCCACACTGTCCTCCTGGAGATCAGGGACACCATCCGCACCATCATAGATCTCCTCTCTCAGCTGGTCAACACCGACTCCTCATCCTCCAACCACAAGCCCTTCCTCACCTATGTCAACCAGACCCTCAGGAACATGGAGGAAGCCCAGTACCAGGTGGTGAAGGACCGGATCACCGAACTGCTTCACAACCCTCCAGATCCAGAGGAACCTGCTCCCACCCAGCCCAGGTCTGCTCCTCCACCCGAGGTGATGTCCCTCCCATTCCAAGCCTTACCACACCCCTCACCTACCAGGGCTATGGCTACCAGGAGGTCCAGAAGCAAAGGCAGCAGCCCTTCCCAGTCCAGGCACAGAGTCATCGGGTGACACCGTTGCCACCGGTTACACTGATGCCACCAATGCCACCCACGCCAATGATGCCACCGATGACAGCGATGCCACCCATGCCAGTCCTCACCCAGCTGCAGACCAGACAGCCCCACTACACTACTCCTTCCTCCACCCCACAGCCAAGCCCGGCCTCAGTACATCTCTCATCAGTACTGGGGCTGACATCCCATGGCATGGAGGAAGGACCTCTCAGCATCACGGGTCTGACCAGCTATCCGAGATCTTTCTCAACACACCATCACCTGTTGTCCTCTCGGGGCCAGGCACCCCAGTGGGGCTTCAGACCAGCACTGCAGCAGCAACCACCTCCACAGCACCTGGACCCTTCACCCCTGAGACTGGGCACACCTCCGAGTGACCGTGAAGACTGCCAGAGACTGGGTGTGGACTTTATTTGGACACTTGACTTGGGTCTTTTTCCTTTTACAGCTTGTTGTTCAATAAAGTTTATCTTTGATTCACACACTTGCTTCATTTCTTTTTTTTAATAAAGTCTTGGTGGAAACTTTTAGAATTGGTTTAAGCCTTGGCATGCTTGTGGGATGGGTTAAGATAGCAGAGGGGTGGGCAGGGATACCTTTAGAATGGGTAATAGCTGTGGGATAGATAAACCTCCAGTGCAAGCATAGTGGGGCTGTATGGTCCACCCTCCCAGGTGCCACACCTATGGCCCTTTTTTATCAATAACAATGTAATCAATCATCCACACATGTCAACACAAACACAACTCTTTATTAAACGCCCTATTCATTGTAGGCCCACCCAACATACATGGCCCAATCTCATCCGTGTGATGAGACAGGCTGAAGGAAGCACCCATTAATCATCTATCATACAGTCTTGCCACTCCACTGCTCCAGCTGGGGAGTTGCACCAGTGTCTCAGGAGGTTGCGCTGCTTCTTCCCTTCACGTGAGGCTCTGTTGGGGCCTTGCACATCCTGAGTGTCGATCAGGTTTCGCCCTTGCCTCCATTCCCCAGGCTCCATGTCCCCATTGCCTTGCTGGAGGTCCACGAGCCTGTTCTGCAACACTGGGTAGCGGGTGCGCATGAGATTGTGCAGGATGCAGCAAGCTTCCACGATCCTCCTCACGGTCTCTGGGCGATGCTGCATGGTGGTGAGAAGTACCTGGAACCTGTTGTCCAGGATGCCAAAGGCGTTCTCCACCACCCACCTTGCCCTGGACAGCCTGTAGTTGAAGATCCTCTCTTCATGGGTGAGGAGTCTGGAAGTATAGGACTTCATGAGGTAGGTTCTGAGGGAGAAGGCGTCATCCCCCACGATGAAGTAGGGCACATCTTGTGTGTCGTTGGGCAGGGGGTCTGGATCTGGAAAGCCCATGATGAGGTTGCCTTCCAGCCCCTCCTTGAGGTCACTGGCATTGTATACCTGTGCATCTGAAGATGAGCCGTTGCCTGAAGCATCGATGTACATGAACTTGTAGTCAGCATCGACCATGGCAAAGAGGACGATGCTGAAGAAGCCTTTGTAGTTGAAATAAGTGGACCCCGACTTGGGTGGTGCTTTGCAGGCCACGTGCTTGCTATCTATGGCTCCAACGGTATGTGGGAAGTTCCACCTCTGATACCACTGCTCTGCAATATTCTTCCATCCTTCTTCAGTGGAGGGGCACTGGAGGAGCTCCTCCAGGTATTCTTCACCACTTCTCTGACCACAATGGTGATGGTGTTGGGTGGCATCCTCCAGCCGTACTGCATGCTCCTGTAGGTGGTCCCTGAGGCCAGGTGGCGCAGAGTGAGTGCCACCTTGAGCCCAGGTTCCAGGCTGGGCCGGAAGTTGGTGTTTGCCTTGGTCAACCTGGGTGTCAGCCGCTGCACAACTTCGTCAAACATGGCTGGAGGCATCCTCATGAAATTCTGGAATGCCCGAGTGTCTTCGTTCCTGAGCTCCACCATCAGCTTGTTGTACAGTCCATACTCTGCTCTTCTGGTGATCCATCTTCGTACCCAGACGCTTCTTGGCCGCCTCTTTTTCTTCCCGTAGTAGAGTTCACAGAGCCTGTAGATGGCTTCGCACTGTTGCAGAAGGATGGTGGCTGCCAAAAGGACTGTGTTACGATCCACGGTGGACATGACTGGATGCTGTGGAAGAGCAAGAGTCAGATGAAGGCTGCAGAGGTCTGAAAGTGAGATGCAGGTGAGTTGCTCCCCCTTTTTATAGGCAGTATAGGTATCCCTTTGCATCCTCTAGGCATCCTCTAGGCATCCTCTAGACATCCTTAATATCCGAGATAGGTCCCCTCTGCAAATGTTTTTTCCATTTTAAACACTTTGTTTCCATGCTGCATCTGTTCTGCATCCGTTCTGCATCCGTTCCACGTCTGTTCCACTTCCTCCCTGCGTCCGAGCGGATGCGAGTTGCGCGGATGCGCAGCGGATGCCTAGCGGATATCGCGGATGCGAAACGGATGCAGAACGGAAGCGTAACGGATGCAGAACGGATGCGTAGCGGATGCGTAGCGGATGCAGAACGGACGAATTGGATACATTTTCCGTGCAAAACGGAGGCAGTGAGTACATCGCGTTAACCAACGGATGGCAAGCTTTTTTGTCCATTTTACATCCTCTTTGCATCCGTTGGTGCAGTGTGACAGGGGCTTAAAAAGCACCACAATGACATGGGATAATACCCGAAGGAAGTTGAACTGCATTCATATATATATATATATATATATATATATATATATATATATATATATATATGTATGTATGTATGTATGTATGTATGTATGTATGTATGTATATATTTATTTTCCCATGTGATTATAGTAGTGCTTTTAAAGTTGTAGCAGTGTTTCGGCAGAATCTCATCTGCTATCATCAGGCTTCTATATTGTGTGAGTCTGTGAATCTGACTTTCACAGCCGTTTCTGTTTTAAATTTGGTGCTAGCCTCCTGCTGTACCAGAATGGTTTTTTCTTCACCCTGATTGGTTGGGAGTCTTGGTCTGTGTTTATTGATCTTGGAGTTTGCTGTGTTCTCTTGATTGGTGTTTATAATATCTTCTGTCTTTTTTGTAGCATTTTTCTCTTGATTGGCTGGCAACATTGTGTTTCCTGCATTGGAGGCTTTTAATGTGGCTTGCCTCCGAGTAAACAGACGGCTATCATTTATTAGGAAGCTAGGTTTCACCTGGGTGCCTGGTTGGGGTGTGTTTGAGCTGGAGGTATCAGGGAGGGTCTGTTTGTGCCCAGGTATTTGCCTGGCTTGTGGTGTGGAGATCTTTCTGTTTGAGAGTGCAGGCTTCCAAATGATTGACAGTCTGGTGGAGTTATCTCTTCTATTCATACTTTCAGGTCTTTTTTCAATCTCTGGCTTCTCTGATAATTCTGTGGCTGGGGTTTTCTATAGTGGCTAGGGTTTTGGTGCCATTGAAGTTGATGCTATGACCTGTGGCTTTCATGTGTTGAACTAGTGAGGAAGTGTGTTCCAGCTTTTTTACTGCATTTTGTGTTCATCCAGGCGGGTACTTATTCTTCTACTGTCCAATGTATGTGGCAGGGCATGATGCACAGGGAACTTCACATATTTCTTGATTTTCCAGGTCAATTTTATCTTTGGGGTTTCTTAGGATGGCTGCTATTTTTCTGTCTGTTTTGAAGGCAGTCTTGATGTGATGCCTGTGTAATACCTTACTGATTTTGTCTGTAGTATCTCTTATGAAGGGCAGGATAGCTGTTCCATAGGTCTGTTCATCTTCTTGGTCTCCATTATGTCTCAGTGTGTTTTAGTGGATCAGGCCAGTGATTTTGCTTTTGTGGAAGCCATTGGCTGTCAGTACTTTAGTCAGGGTGTATAGTTCAGTCTTTATGTGTGTCTTGTCTGCCAGGCATTTGGTTCTGGCAATTAGTGTTTTGGCCATGGAGTTTATCTGTGGTGGTGGGATTGGGAGTTGAGGTAGCGGTTGGTGTGTGTTTTCTTCTGGGATATGGTATGTCCTAGTGTGCCATCTGTTTTTTTGTAGTTTACTACATCTAGGAATGGTAATTGTTTGTTTGTTTCCATTTCCATGGTGAATTTAATTTTGGAGTCGGTGTTGTTTAGGTGTGTTAGGAAATTGTTTAGGTTTTCTTTTCCATGGGGCCAAATCACAAATGTGTCATCGATGTATCTTAACCATAGTTTGGGTTTGTGGGTGGCATTGGCTAGGGCTCTGGATTTGAATTCTTCCATGAACAGGTTTGCAATGACGGGTGACAGTGGTGATCCCATAGGGGCTCCTTCAATTTGCTTGTATCTTTGTCCTTTGTATATGAAATATGTGTTGGTTAAGCAGTGTTCTGCTAGTTCCATGAGGTGTTTGGGTGGTTGGATGATTTCAAGTGTTTCTTTTATCACGACTTGAGTGAATAGTGAAACCACGTCAAAACTTACAAGTAGGTCTTCTTGTTCCATGTGTAGATCTTTGATCATTTCCAAGAAGTGGTATGAGTTTTGTACATGTGAAGCTGTGGTTTCAGCATGGGGCTGTAGCTGTTTTGCTAAGTGTTTAGGTAGGTTTTGTAGTGGTTCTCCTCTGGAGCTGACTATGGGTCTGAGAGGTATGCCTTCTTTGTGTATTTTGGGGAGGCCATATAATTTGGAAGATTTTTCTCAAGGGATGATCATCTGTTGGATCTCTTTGCTCATGTTGCTGGTTATGATTTTCTTCTTGGTTGTTTTTTCCAGATATATGGTTGGGTCCATGTTTATGGGTTTGTATGTGGAGTCTTGGAGTAGGTCTGTCAATTTTGTTTCACAATCTTTTCTATCCATTATTCCTGTGGCATTACCTTTATCTGCTGGAAGTATGATTATGCTGCTGTCGTTCCTTAGGGCTTGCAGGGCTTTTAGTTCCTCTTTGTGCAAGTTGCTTTTGGGTGGTTTGCTTGTGCATAGGATTTTAGTGACTTGGTGTCTTATTCTATCAGCTTCATCTGTATTTAATTTAGTTAGGCTGGATTCCACTCCACATATGATGGATTCTGTGGGGATATTTTTGGGTGCTATAGCATAATTGAATCCTTTGGTTAGAACATCTGTTTCTGTTTTGGTGAGTTCTCTGTTGGAAGCATTGTATACTAATTGTTTCAGGTGTTGTTGTGAGTTGTTGGGGACTTTCTTGTCATGTTCTAATTTCTTTAGTTTCTTCAGACAGACAGAAACAGACAGAAAAATAGCAGCCATCCTAAGAAACCCCAAAGATAAAATTGACCTGGAAAACCAAGGCATATATGAAGTTCCCTGTGCATCATGTCCTGCCACATACATTGGACAGACCAACTGAAGAATAAGTACCCACCTAGATGAATGCAAAAATGCAGTAAAAAAGCTGGAACACACTTCCTCACAAGTCCAACACATGAAAGCCGCAGGTCCTGGCATTGACTTCAATGGCACCAAAACCCTAGCCACTATAGAAAACCCCAGCTACAGAATCATCAGAGAAGCCATAGAGATTGAAAAAAGACCTGAAAGCATGAATAGAAGAGATGATTCCACCAGACTGTCAATCATTTGGAAGCCTGCACTCTCAAATAGAAAGATCTCCACACCACAAGCCAGGCAAACACCTGGGCACAAACAGACCCCCCCCCCCGATACCTCCAGCTCAAACACACCCCAACCAGGCACCCAGGTGAAACCTAGCTTCCTAATAAATGATAGCCGTCTGTTTACTCGGAGGCAAGCCACATTAAAAGCCTCCAATACAGGAAACACAATGTTGCCAGCCAATCAAGAGAAAAATGCTACAAAAAAGACAGAAGATATTATAAACACCAATCAAGAGAACACAGCAAACTCCAAGATCAATAAACACAGACCAAGACTCCCAACCAATCAGGATGAAGAAAAAAACATTCTGGCACAGCGTAGGCTAGCACCAAATTTAAAACAGAAACGGCTGTGAAAGTCAGATTCACAGATGAATACAATACAGAAGCCTGATGATGGCAGATGAGATTCTGCTGAAACGTTGCTTCAACTTTAAAAGTACAACTATAATGACATGGGAAAATACCCGAACAAAGCTGAATACCCTATATGTAAGTACCCGTGAAAACTTAAGAATATATATATATATGATTTATTCAGCCTCCTGCACAAAATGGCACAGGATGGGAAACAATTAGAAAACAACAACAGGGAGAACAGGATTAAGCTGCCATAAGATATAAAATCATGTATTTTTTCATGTCTTAAAAAGTGATACAAATTTATTACGGAGGCAATCCAACCATGAATCGAATTGGATGGGATTATAAAAGATTTCTAATGAACTTCTGAGAAAAACTCCCAAATTTGCTTTTTTTCCAAAAGCAATTGGACTTTCTTGGGGTAATTTTTTCCCCCTTTGAATGAGAAGCAAATGAAAACATTTTGCTTCTTATCCAAGAAGCTTCTTCAGTTCTGAAGTTCAGTCCTGTTCAGAATTGAAGAAGCTTCTTGGATGGGAAGTGAAATGTTTTCAGGAAAAAACAAGGAAGTTCAATTGCCTTTTGGGGAAAAAAAACACCTTAAGGACAGCTCTGGACTGCTGGATGGTTGAGAATCTCCATAGATTTCTGAGAAAAAGTTTGGTTTTTAAGGCCCTAAAAACCTGGCTGGATTTCTGATCTTCAGCGATAGGCTTTCTTTAAGTGATTTAGCCAAGGAATAAAAAGATATTTCATGGCATGGAATGCAGGAATAGAGTCAAATGTCACCACCATAGGGGTTTCATATGCTACTCTTTTTGCCTCTTACAATTTCCTCTACTTCCACTCTAATCCATGAAGGAGGAACAATTATACAATAATAGATGGTTAGCAGAGGGGTTTGAAAATTGGTGTAATGTTTGAGCTAACCTGTTGACTGTTTCCCCCTCTCTATTTTTCTACATATATATTATGATAGACTTTCTGATCTGGAATACTTCTTTATTTAATACAGTATATTTATCAAATAAGAATGGGAAAGCTTATAATTATCTATAGGCCTGTCATGTAAAGGGAGGACAAGCTGCCAGGTTATTATAAAAAAAAATATTTCAGCAACCAGCCAGGGTGGATTCTTTATATTCAGTGTAGATGTTGTTGACAATTGGTGGGTGGGTGGTGTCTTTTTTCCCTTTCTTTTGCACGCACACACAAAAACATTTTTCCCTCTATTGTTACTGTTCAATGTTAGGCCCAGTCCCACTGCACTTATGGTTGCAAAGAGGATGTAAAACGTTAAAAAAAGCTTGCCATCCATTGGAAAATGCTATGCATCCGCTGTGTACTCACTGCATACGTGTTTCATATGTCTATCCATCGAGCATCCATCCACTGCGATTTCATCCGCGCAAAAAGCTGCAGAAAACTTTTGAGCTGCAGAAAACTTTTTGAACGGATGAACTTTCCATCGCGTACGATGTATATCCGCGACATATACGGGCAACAAACATTCTATGTCCGTTATCATCCATTAAACATCTGCTGTATCCATTCTGCATCCTCTGGGCATCCTCGCAACTCACATCCGCTGCAGCTGAAAACGGAAAGAGGGAGGAAACAAAAGGTACATGGAATGTCTACACAGCGTTAGTAGCATGGAAATAGAAAGGATGTAAGCGTATGCATCTCGTATATAAAGTATTCAAAACGGACAAAATGTTTGTATCTGGGATGTATCTCGTATATTTAGGATGTCTGGAGTATGTCTAGACTATATAGAAGGACACCTAGCAGACAACTGATATTTTCTATAAAAAGGGGGAGAAAATCATCTGGATCTCAGTATGAGTCCAGCAGCCGTGGTGTACAGACCTCTTCACCCTTGGTCTTGGTCTTCAACATCATCAATTGTTCTCCACCATGGATGATGAAACAGTCCATATGATAGTTGCGCTCATTCATCACCAGAACCAAAACCTGTTCAGACTGTATCAAGTTTTACACAGAAGGAGAGGAAGGAGATGTCCAAGAGCTGTGTGGGTCCGAGGATGGATCATGAGAAGAATGGAGTTTGGACTGTATGACCAGTTGATGGTGGAGCTGAGGTATGAAGACCCTCGTGCATTCCATCACTTCATGAGGATGCCACCAGCCATGTTTGATAAACTTGTACAGCGTCTGAGACCCAGGTTGACCAAGGCTAGCACCAACTTCCATCCCAACCTGGACCCTGGACTGAAAGTGGCACTGACTCTGCGGCACCTGGCCTCTGGAACCACATACAGAAACATGCAGTATGCATGGAGGGTGCCACACAACAGCATCAGCAAAGTCATCAGAGAAGTGGTACAGGCCATCATTGAAGAATACGTGGAGGAGCTCCTCAGGTGCCCCACCACTGAACAAGGCTGGAGAAAACTTGCAGAAGAGTGGTATCAGAGGTGGAACTTTCCCACCTCTGAAGCAGCAGCTTCAGAGTCAGTGCCAGGAGGTGGGATGCTGGTTCTGGCCTTCTTCACCTTGCCAGGGCTTGAACGAGTAGGCACAGGCTTCCTCTTCTTGCCTGACTGACGAACCATGGTGTTCCTGAAAGATGTATATGGCAGCATGTCTTTCCCCTGTATGCTGACTGCGTGCGTGTTGCATCCTTTTATATCCACGGAGCGGATTCAATTCATACCTCCCGCATGCACAGTGAACGACTTGCATCCGATATACATCTGCATAGCATCCCCTTTGTTTCCTATAGGCGTCTGTGATGCATCCACTTCATCCACTATTCGTCTGCCCCTTCCGCTATGCGTCCACTTCGAAATTCTCCCCCGGAACCCCTTCGGAGGTGTCATCTGTTTCCATCCACTGTCATCCGCTAGGCTTCCTATGAACATCTGTTTAACATCCCCGCTACATACTATCCACGTCCGTTCTTTTCCGTTCTGTTTATGCAAATTTTCGTCACTTTTTGGAGCAGATGACAACGGATGGAGCCACCCCCGAAATTTTGCTCATTCTTTGTGTCCTTTATGCATACGTTTTGCATCCGTCGGCCAGTGGGATTGGGCCTTTAGTTACCACACACAAAACAATCCAAAGCACATAGAGCAGTTCCTTGAATATTCATAACATTCATAACTTCTGGAGGCAAGTTGTTCCACTGATTAATTGTTCTAACTGTCAGGAAATTCCTCCTTAGTTCTAAGTTGTTTCTCTCGTTGATTAGTTTCCACCCATTGCTTCTTGTCCTACCCTCAGATGCTTTGGATAATAGCTTGACTCCTTCTCTGTGGCAACCCCTGAGATATTGGAAGTCCTTCCTTTCATCAAATTAGACATACCCAGTTCCTGCAACCGTTCTTTATATGTTTTAGCTTCTAGTCCCCTAATCATCTTGGTTGCTGAGGATGAGCTCCAGCATGAGTCCAAAAGTTCAGACAACAAAACCTCTGGACCTCTGGTGACCACATCACAAAATCTTCAGAACCTGTAAAGCCTACAAACTTGAAATTTGGCATATAAGTTCCTCTTGGCTTCTAGGTGCTCACGAAAAAGTATTTTTCGAAATGACCATCAGAGTATTAGTATTTCCTACATTATTATCAACACGCTCTGATGCTAAGGAGTTCTACTCCCCCTCCCCACCTGAAAAGAAATCTCTTCCAAATGCAAAACACAAGCAGAGGAGAGGATTTTCAGTTTCAATTTCACCGCTCCAAGCAGCTTTAGTACAGAACAGTTGAGCTAAGCCATGCCTAGGCTCCTTGCTGTCTCCTTCTTGCTCACACCTTCAGGGGACAACTCAACTTCTTGTTTTTGTAAATGATAAAAAGGAAAAACCTGGTGGGACAAGTGCATGGCACAACATAGGAGATCAAATCCAACAGGACAAGATTCGGTGGTCCATCTGAATTTGAAAGACAAAGCTCCCTCTTTTGGAAACAGCAAAGTCCACATTTTGGATAGAGAGGAGCATTGCTTTTAAAGAAGGGTCAAAAAAGGCCATTTATATTAACACTGAGCAGCCCTCTCTTAACAGAGGGAGACAGATAACACACCACCCACCCCCAGTCTACAACACAGCTATTCCAAGAAGATTCCACAACCAATTGCCCTCTGATTCAGGTGGCCCTGAGGGCAAGAGGGGGCTAACCAACCAGAAGACTGCAAAGAAATACAATCCTTCCATCCCATACCCCAATCCAAGCAGAACCTATCCATCCTTCCCCTCACCATCCAATCTCAACTGTCAGTACCTATCCTTCCATCCCCCTGTGATCCCAACAGATGAAGTTTCATGGATGAGAAATGAAACATTTGGTTCTTCATCTTCAAGGAAAAACAAAGCCCCGATGCCTTTTGAAAAAGCACCTTTGAGACAACTATGACCTATAACAACTATGAGCCACAGTAGCACAGCGGTTAGAGTGCTCTACTGCAGGCTACTTCTGCTGCCTGCCAGCTGCCTGCAATTTGGCAGTTCGTATCTCACCAGGCTCAAAGTTGACTCAGCCTTCCATCAGCAGTGGGTGTTCTGACCCAGGCTTCATCAAACGTAATTAATCACAAACTTGTTTTAAAAGCAAAACCTATTTTATTGCAACGCTGGGAATTGTTTCCATTCCCAGCCAGAACTAATCTTAAACAGTCACCCAAGATAAGCACACACCTCTCAGTTCTGTGGAATGCTGCCAAAAACAGAAGTATCAAATGAACTATGAAAGAAACCAACCGAAGTACAAGAAAAAACCAACCAAAGTACACAGAGCTTCAAGGAGGACTTGGAACTGATTGAACTACTTTGCTTTCTGCAAAGGTTCCATCATTTAGGTCTGACTTTTATCCCTTATGGGAGGGGCCATCACCTCCCAGCCTTACTCCTGAGTCGCCCCTTTTGTTTTCGTTACTCTCACCTTCTAGAAGCTCTGCACACATGTGCACTGGGAACAGGCTCTCCTGGGTCCTCTGCTTCGCTGCTGCCAAACTCCAAAGGCTCCAAAGGCAGCACCTCATTCCCAGATGGTCCTAGCCCCATCCCTGCATCAGATGCAGGACCCTTGTCTGAGTCCTCTTCAGACTCCCTGATTGGTTCCCTTTCTTCCTCACTGTCCAATTCCACTGCTGGCTGCCAGCAAACCACAACACTGGGATCCTACCTGTTCTACTACCAGTTAAGTGATCATGCATGCATACACAGCTTTCCACACACCATCTGAGGCCTGCAGCACCAATCAGCTGAGAACATAAAGAAGAGATGTTTCTGCACAGGGACAGGTGGGAGGGCCAATCCTGCACTTTTGTCTTTTTTCTTGTTTCAGCTGATCTTCGGATGGATTTTTTTACTATCAGTTCAGTCAAACCAGTCCAAACCGGTAACCTACCACCACTGCCTTCCATCCTTCCAAGGTGGGTAAAATAAGGAATCAAATTGTTGGGGGCAAGAGGCTGATTCTGTAAACCACTTAGAAAGGGCTGTAAAGCACTGTAAAGTGGTATATAAGTCTAACTGCTATTGCTATGACCTGGATGCCTGAGCATCTCCACAAACTTCTGGGAAGAGGTATCTCTAACTTGGTGACTCTGTATTTTTTTTTAAATTTGCTGAGTGATGGACAGGAAATAGGATCCTTGCTGCATTTCATCCCACCACTTCAGTTCCAGAAGGAGTACAGTGGCATGAAACATTGCAATATTTGGAAAGCTTCTATAGAAATGGAAATAATCCTGATTTAAATTTCCTGATTTTACACCGATGCCATGGTGACTGCTTTCTGCTCAAGCTGGTTTTTCATTTACAGAGCAACCACAAATACACACACAGCCATTGGCATTGAGTGAGTCTGAAAAAAGTAAGTGGCAAAGCCATTCTCTGTCGTCTTTCACAAAATGCACCAATAATGGGCCTCCTTCCTCCCCTACCCACACCTCTTCTGTTCTTTTCTTCAAAAGCTGGTCGGGTGAACAATATGCCCTTCTGCAAACAGCTCTGAACAGAACAAAGGCTCTGTGTGCTGCAGAAATTTTGCCTTTCCCCAGAATAAAAGAGCGAGGCAGATCCCGTGTGAATTTACCCAAACTGAGAGCAAACATTCAAACAATAGTTTCACTGCCTCCCTTGTCATGCACCTCGCTGTTTCCAGTTTCCTCAAATGACTCTCTCTCTCTCTCTCTCTCTCTCTCTCTCTCTCTCTCTCTCTCTCTCTCTCTCTCTTCTTGGGACTGTACAGTGGCAGAATCCTTAACTGCCTCTTAGCCTAAGCGGATGATGCCTTCTAAACTTGTGAAAAAGTCTGCATTGAATTACAGGATTCATAAAGAATTACCTTTTGTGAGATCTGATGATGACTTCAAATGGGATGGCTTTCAAAAAAAAATATACTGTATGTTATCTTTGTTAGCTGTAAAAGGAAACCAGGATGCCAAAGAACATCAAAGCTGGCACCAGCCAGAGCACAGAACAATTCAAAGAAATGGTGCAAGATTGGAAGATAAGAGGATAACAGTTGGAAGGGACCTTGGAGGTCTTCTAGTCCAACTCACTATACAAGCAGGAGACCCTATACTAGGGATGTCAAATTCATGGCCCGCAGACCAGATGTGTCATGCGCAGCAGTGATGAGGAGGCTCCCAAGGGTTGCTTGCAGGAAAGAGCAGCTGCAGCAGCATGGGCGATTCAGGAGTATGGCTGGTAATGGCCCTTCCTTCAAGAAGATAAAAGCCAGCTGTGAAACTAACCTTCTTTGCAGAAGGCAAAGACGTTTTGAAACCACAGCCTCGTGGACATTTCAGTATCCTGAGTTTGTATTTGAAGATTCTTATTTTGCAAATTATTTCTTGTCTGTTATCTTTTGGCAAGTCTCGCACAGTTTGGCAAGGCTTGTGCTTATCACAGCTAATTATTTTGTAAAAGCATTACAAGGTTTCTGTTCTTTTTGAATTGTGTTTGATTTGTCGGAAAAGGACATGAATCAGAACAGTTGACCATTCCCACCCCCAGTTTAGCAAAGGGGGGGAAGTCACAATACATCACGTGATGACAACATGATGCCACAAGTTTGACATCCCTGCCCTATACCATTCCAGACAAGTGACTGTCCTGTCTCTTCTTGAAAACCTCCAGTGATGGAGCACCCACAGCTTCTGGTGGCAAGCTGTTCTCACTGTTAGGAAGTTTCTCCTTAGTTCTAGGTTGCTTCTCTCCTTGATTAGTTCCCATCTTCAGAAGGATACTAGTGAGATAATCATCTCAAAAGCGGTGAGGAAGCTGTCAGGAGATCACAAAGTTTGGTCCTTAATGACTGCAGTGCTTAATTATGAATTATCTGGTCCCGATTGTGGTCATAAGTTAAGGACTACATGTAAAACGTAGGAGTTCCTGAAATAGTCAAGACACCTGAAGATCCCAAACTCTGGAAAGCAAATAGTTCAGAAGGCAACATCATCACCCTTATTCAAGTTGATGGCTTATATATGTCAAATCTGGTCATTCATCCATTGCCAGTTCTTGAATGAACACATGAAGTGGACCTATCTATACCAGTTCAAAGCCAAGGTTTAGCAGTCTTTGTGCTGTCCCACTCACGCATCCACAGTGTGAAAAACAAGAAAGTATCTCAAAGGTGCCTTCTTTCAAAAGGCTAAAACAGATTAACAGAGTTGGAAGGGACCTTGTAGGTAATCTAGTCCGACCCCCGCCAAAGAGGAGACCCTACACCATTTCTAACAGATGACAGTCCAGTCTCTTCTTCCAGTGATGAAGCTCCCATGTTTTCTGAAGGCAACTTCTGTTCCATGGGTTGTTTGTTCTTAGTTGCAGAAAATTTCTACCTATTTCTAGGTTGAATCTCTCCTTGATCAGTTCCCATCCATTATTCCTTGTCTGGCCTTTTGGTGCTTTGGAGAATAGCTTGACCCCTTCTTCTCTGTGGCAGCCCCTCAAATATTGGAAGACTGCTATCATGTCTCCCTTGGTCCTTCTTTTTACTAGATTAGCCATGCCCAGTTCCCGTAATTGTTCTTCATGTTTTAATCTCCAGCCCCTTAATCATCCTGGTTGCTCTTCTCTGCACTCTTTCTAGAGTCTCAATATCTTTTTTATAGTGTGGTGACCAAAAGGCAACTGGACTTTGTTTTTTCCTAGAAGATGTTTCGCTTCTTATCCAAGAAACTTCTTCATGTTTTGGCTCACTCATGTTAGAAAATATGACTTCACAGAAAGAATAGCAGAAGCTCAAAACCAAGCTTCCAGTGGAGAATCATCAGTAACTGAATTTAAAATGCTTGGAATAAACACAGACCCATCATCTGACAAAAAAATAAATAAAATAAAATATAAAAATAATAATTAAAAAATAAAATTTAAAAATAAGAAAATAAGAAAACAAAAAATAAGCATATTTAAGGGGCAGACTTGATGGTTAACTTATTTTTTATACTTCTATAAGTCCATCTAATAATGCCTTATTTGGTTTCACCAAATGGCCCTGACTGCTAGCATTTAAGATTTGTGGCCCCTACTTCCAGGATCAGCAAACAAATGTTAAGATTAGTAACTGCTGAATGCTTGATTCTTTCATTTCCCCTTTTAAAAGCATCTAAATGGAGAATTATCATTCCATCTGTTGGCAGCAAATTCACACTTCTGGGTTGTGTGAAAGAATTGTTCAAAAGTAATTTATTTATTTTGTCAATTCATTTGTTTGTATGCAAAACAGTCCATGTCGGTTTCCATAAGTTTTTATCAATCAAATCAAAGACAGAAAATAGATTAAAATTCCCAGTGACATAGCCCATCATCAACCAAGGCCATGTAGTCCTGGATTAATGACCACAATAGGACCAGAATTTCCATTGCTTAGCAAGGTGGTTGTTAAGTGAGCCATGCCTGATTTTATGACTTCTTTGCCACTAAGCGAATCAATGTTATAAAGTGAGTCCAGCTTTTCCCATTGACTTTGCTTATTGGAAGCCAACTGGGAAAGTCACGAAGGATCACATGACATAAATACTTACTGGTTGCCAAGTGGCCAAATGATGTTCACGTGACCATGGGAATGCTGTGATGGTCATAAATGTGAGGACCAGTCCTAGATTTCATTGCCTTTCTAAGTTCAAATGGTCATTAAACAAATGGTTGTAAGTTGAGGACAACCAATACTATCCCGAAGAACTCAGCTGTCACCAACTTCAGGAAAGTGAGTAGTTGCTAACCTGGCCTTCCATGTGGTCCTCATCTTATAACCATTTGTTTTTCAGCCATTCAAAGTTACAACAGTGCTGAAAAAAGTGACTTACAACCCATCACACTAACAACCATTGCAGCAGCTGCATGGCCACATGATCAAAATTTGGGTACTGGGCAACCGGCAAGGAAACAAACATATTGATCCCAGCATTGTCTCCATCTCTCTGCTGTGCTAAATAGCCAGCTTCTGGTATAGCCCATCAAGAGGGGTGAGGCTACTTCCTTATGAGTTATCAGGCTGAGCTTCGCTGTTCCTGCCTTTTCTCTGACCTACATGTTCTTGGATCAGGTGCAGAAGGCTGTTCCTCTGTCTCATCGTTGACTGGCTGCAGCTGCATGATTTCCCCACCTGAAGCCTCAGAGTGCCATGCTGTAGCTGTGCCAAATACCTCTCAGATGGCTGCTTAGGGGCATTGTCCAACTCAGTGGAGGGATTCAAAAAAATTTACTACCGTTTCTGAAGGCGTGGCTCGGTGGGCGTAGCAGGGGAAGAATACTGTAAAATCCCCATTCCCTCCCCATTCCTGGGGGAAGGTTACTACAAAATCCACATTCCCACCCCACCCCACTAACCTGCTTTCCAGCTCCGTTCTCCTGTGCAGGGCAACAAAACAAGATCCAACCAATCAGCTGGGACTCAGGAGGCAGAGAATAGATGGGGGCAAGGTCAGTCACAGGTGGTATTTGCCGGTATTCTGAACTACTCATAATTTCCACTACCAGTTCTCCAGAACTGGTTAGACCCGGCTGAATACCACCTCTGGTCCAACTCCACTCCAGATGTGCCTGGAATTGGTTCATCCTCCTCTGAGCTGACATCTGGAGCGGTAATCTGGAGAAGCACGGGGGGGGGGTTGGGAAGAGGCATTGTACACTTGAATTTCCTGATGTTTCAGCTGTTCAGACTCTACTGTTAATTATGATTTCTCGAATAAATCATATTAGCCATATTCATGTAATGATGAAACAACAGCTGGGTTCATATTCATTAAATTGAATTAAAATTCAATTTAATGAAAATCAAGCAAATCACCTTACCTTATCCTACTCAAAGCTTAGCTTCAACAGATGTAGAGTGAATTTTTCCCATTTCAAAAAAACAAACTTGTTTTGTCTGTCTCTATTGTCTTGGAGTAGATAAATCCATTCAAGGTTTGCATCTTCTCAAGGTAGCACTTAGATTTCTATACCGCTTCACAGTGCTTTACAGCCCTCCCTGAGTGGTTTACAGAGCCAGCCCATTGCCCCCAACAATCTGGGCCCTCATTTTACGGGCCTTTGAAGGGTAGAAAACTGAGTCAACCTTGAGCCAGTCAGGATTGAACTCCTGGCAGTGAGCAGAGTTAGCCTGCAATACTTCATTCTAACCATTGCTCCATCACAACTCTGCAGAACAGCAACGTTGTTATCTCCACGGTGTCTCACCACATATGATATGATGGTCGTAAATCAAGATGGGGCAAAAATCACAGATATTTAACAAGCCATATTTCTGGACAACAGCAGAAAATACCAATGCAGAAGGAACAAAGCAAGACCCAATGCGGGATTGTATGGTCTTGAAAGATAATTGAACGTATATCTCTGAGTAATTAACACCACCAAGCAACAGATACATTCTGCACATTATAAGATTAAATAATGCAGAATGTACAATAATGAATTTGACAGCAACAAAGGAAATGTATACGTAGGAGGGGAAATAATAAGGCAGGTGTGGTGATAATGATGGAAAATCTCAGGCTGCACTCCAATGGGAAATCATCCCTCTTTATGAAATCTTAGAAAATACTGTTTGAGCAGCTATCTTTTCAACACCAGCGTCATTTCATAATCAAAACTACTCCAGGGCAGTGTAATTAGGCCCTACACTGTAGAATGGTTGACGAAATTTAAAAAAAAAACCATGTCCATTGACTAGGGCAGGTTGCCCCTAAAACCCAAAGGTTTTCGAATGGATGCTCCTCGCATTTTTAATCAGGTGTCTGAGTGTGCCTTTGTGTAGCAGATGTTGTAATTGCTGTACATTCTGTATGAGCTTTGTGCTCCAATCTGGCATATATATGCACATGTATAGAGATAATATTGCTTACATACTGCTTTTAGGCGCATTGTAAGTAGAAAAGATAAAATGGTCCAGCAGAAAGGAAGGCTGGGCTTATTATTTGATGTAGGGGTCCAATAAATTTTGTTTTATTTTTTCATTCTTTTTATAGCAGTGGGTTAGGAGGGAGTTAGTTTTAAATTAAAGCAACCCCAATTTTGTTTTCACTTAAATTACCTTCACCTGGTTAACTGTGGACTGCAAAGAGTCAATATAACCAAGTCAAATGGTTTACAAACTCTGTATCCAACTCAACCCAAAAACAGTGTGGAACAATTCAAGAGTTCAATTCTTTATTTGCTTACACACAGTAGACAGAAACTTACCAGAGTAAACTCTTACCACTCACTACAGCGTAACAGAGATTCTAAGGAATGATTATCTTTACTTTCTTCCTCTGTCTCCTATCCAGCCCTGGGATATGTTGCCTCTTGTCTTCCAAAAAAGTTTGGAGATTTTAAGTGGACAAACAAGGCGCCCCATTATACAACTTGTGAGATTATTTCAGCACAGATCATGTCTCCCAAGCATGGATAGTGACCAAGTCATACCTTCTGGTTTCCAAAAGGTTTAGAAATATGATAAAGCTTTCCCACTGTCATCCTGGCTCTCTGAAGGAGTATGAGCATACGATTGTATGCTGCAAGAACTATCACAACAGAAACTGGACTCAATAAACTGTTGAGTAGGTGAAATATGCTGTGTTGATAAGGCTAGAATGAATCACTCATAATTCATGGCAACAATGACTGATGGATTGATACTTGATTGGTTGGTTGCTTGGTTGATTATGAACCATCAGTTCAGTGACAACTCTTAACAATCACATAAATAAAGGTTCGCCAGCATATTCAGACTATTTCCCAACATGGCTTTTCCAATCTTCCAACAGTACACCCATCAATGATGTAACTAATCCTATCTAGTTTGCTGCTGGCTGTCATCCTCCTCTCTTTCTTTTCAGCTTTCCTGACATCATGGATGTCTCAGATAATGTGCCCAGAATTTGATAATTTGATTCATTTGGGTATCAAAGTTACAATTCTGAATTGATTTGGTCTAAGTTCTGTTTGCTTGATTTCTTGGCTATCGTGGTATTCTCATGAGCTTTGGAGTGCTTGGTGTTCTCTGTTCTTGGTTGTTTGCTTGCAGATGTTTCATTACCCAACTCGGTAACATCATCAGCACAAGTGACAGTGGGGTTTATTCTACATGTATATATAGTTGCTTTTCCTACTACAGTTAAGATGGGAGCATGGTTTCCTCCTTGATAACTCCTTGATTAAAGTATTGTTTTCTACCTGATTGTTTGTCTGGTGCTGATCCCTGCTTATCTGACTTTTGGCTGCAGGAGGGGAAATATCCGAGTCTTTGTTTCCTTCCTAGGGCTTTTTACTGTCTCTTTTGAATGGTTGATAAACTTGTTTACTCCTATGTCTCTGCTGATGGCTGATTTGTCTGAATGCCAAGCTTCTGGTGTTGCATGGTGTTTTTGGATTGGACTTGATCTAAAATACTAATAGTTTCCCAGTTGAAACTATCATTGAGTCTGTCCATTTTTCATGAGATTAAGAATTTTTCATCATTTCTTCTCACTGTTAATTGGTGTGTGTCTGTGTGTGTGTGTTTTGCTAGTCTTCTGCATGTCTATCCTACATGTTGCAGATGACTTCTATTTGTTCTTCTTAGACTACTGGGTCCTTTGGCTTGTTTTATATGTTTTGGGGGATTTTAGATACTCTGTGTGCCACAAACATGCCAAATGATTTTACTCATCAGTTGATTGTTTCTGAGATATCTTTAATATAGGGGAGGGTTACCCCGTTCATGGATTGTAGCTGATGAATAGCACTGATAATTTTGCCTAGTTTGGATAATGAAATGTCTGCAAGAAAGCAACCAAGCTCAGGGAGCACCAAGGACCCCTCCTTTCAACCCAGAGCTACAAATACTCTGCTTTATTGATAACATTTCTGTTTTCTGGGAGAAAGCAAAAGAAAGCAAGAATCCTGAACAAAATGGCAGAGGGTGTATATAGTCCATTTTTTCGCTTCTTAGCAACCCTGCTGCTCAGAACCATCTGTTGGGGATACTTTAATTTCTGTACTGAGCAGGAGGTAGGGACTCAATTACTTATATGCCCCCCTTTTAGCTCTAGGCTACTACTGAAGATCACTGGTTGGGTTTTGATGCAAGTAATAGCAGAAACCAGAGACTGAAACAGCATAGCCCATTACCAGCTGTTTGGCAGGCTGCTGAGAGCCATGGGGGAAAGAGGACTTCCTGGCAACTTGCTCAAAGCTTTTTGTTGGGCTGCCAGAAATCGTGGGAGGAGAAGACCTCAATAGCTATCTTCATGAAGTCCACTGGAAGCCAGGGATTATCTGCCTCTTCTCTGTATCTTTTCAGTCAATGGGAGGTTAGACTTTAAATCCAAGCTGAACTGAAATTTCTTGAAAGGTATTTTTCTGAGAGAAAAAAAAAAATTGAGATGCGTCAATTTTCTCTCTCCCTCTATGCTGTTCTACTTCATTCCCTCACACCTTTCTCCTTTATTTTCCATTTCCAATGAACACTGCTCTAAAAATGTCCTTGTTTTTCTCAGTCAAAATTTCCTCACTGGGTTAGACTTGGGTTCCCCATCTTGACACTTTTGCAACTTGGAACTCTTGGAACTAACAACTATCCTCCTCTTTCATAGAGAAATAATGGCTTTGGTTTCGATTTTCACAAATGAAATATTTAAAAAATCTTACATCAGAGAGAGGTGGAGGAGAAGGAGGTGAAAGTGAAGGTGAAGAAGAGAAGGAGGAGGGGAAGAGGTAGAAAAGAGGGGGAGGGGAGGAACAGGAAGAAGAAGAAGAGGGGAAGAGGAGGAAAACAGGGGAAGAGGGAGAGCAGGAGGAAGAGGAACAGGAAGAAGAGGAAGAAGGAGGAAGAAATCATCATCATCATCATCAACATCATCATCATCATCATCCCCTTCTAGTTCTAAGTGCTTAGTCTTGAAGAACCCAAAAGGAAGCTGATCTTGGAAACATGGCAGGAACTGAGAACCATATGATAACAAAGCAAGGATACCTAATTGTCCTGAAGCATTACTGTGAATAGAATTGCCTAAGATTGTTACATTGGACAATCTAAATTATATAAAGTTATATAAAGTAGGTTTTCTTATTTTCTGGGAGGGGGAGGAAATGGCTTTAGGGCATGAATAGTTTCCTTGGCAAAACACCACATACAACAACTTTTCCTTCACAAATGAATAGCATTCATTAACTTTCAGGGGAAGTAAGAGTAAGAGCTCCATTTGGAATTCATTATAATGGCTGTTGTCCCTACAAGGACCTTCTGTTCTCAGTGGCCCCCACTGTTTTGATCAGAAAATGGCTTCTCTACCCAGCATCTTTCAAGCCACCACACAAGGGGAGGCTTTGCAAACACGTGCTTTGACATTGGCAGGCCACTTCAGCAATTGCACACTATTTCGTCGCCATGGCAATATTTTTGGTGGTAGGGAAATTTCTTGGGTTTTCGCGGCTTACATGCCAGGGAACATTCTCATCCAACTGTTCTTTTTAAGCAGGCTTCTTTGTTGAGATGCCAGACCCTTTGCTTGGAGATACTTACTGAGAAAAGAACTGGTAGGTTGACCTCCATGAAAATATAACTACTTGCTGACCTTGTGGAAGAATGGAGAGTCAGGCCTGGTGTTAAAGAGAACTGGTATTGACTAAATACAGATACTTTTATTTATTCCAATGTAGGGTTGGGGGGGAAGGGAGGGAAGGAAGGAGGGGGCTGTCATGCCCCTGGTGGAGACTGACTCTGAGGGAGATGAGGAACAGCCAACAGGGATGGAAGTGTGGCTCCGGAGGTTGTGGAGGAGGCTGGGGAAGCGCAGAGGCTGGCTGGGCAGTCAGAAGAGGACCCAGGCCCATCCCCTCTCCATCCTAGGGTACACAGAGAGGAGAGGATAAGGTAGAGACTACTTGGGAGAGAGGGCCTTGATCCTCTTCATGGGCTGCAGCTGTGACAACTGAATAAGAGGACAGACATACATACTGGCGAATGCTGGAAACAAAGTGTGGAAAATATATCTAGTTTATGGTTCCTCTCTGAGTTTGGCGTCCTTCTCAGTGTGTGTTCTGTTATCTGTGGATGTCCTCCAGCCCTTATCTTGCCTGGTTTGTGTTATTTTTTACTCTTTATAATTGAAACGGCATTTCCTCCTTCTTGTAACTGCTTGTGTGGGAGTTTTTTTTGTCTCCAGTCAAGGATATTTGGAGCTTGGAAGCAAAGTGAAGGAATAAAAGGGGCTTCACCTGTTTTTTGTGACTGTGCTTATTTTGTATCCCACCCAGAGTCATCACAGAGGGAGGGAGGAAAAACATCCAACAAGCAGACAATAAAGTGTATTTTGTTAAACTGGAATCAGTGGTGATCGTTGTGTGTTATTTTTTTTCCACAGGTAATTTGACCTTAGGAACCCAACACGTACAAGATTCCAAGATGGGGTTTGTGATCAACGCGATTTACTCCATGGCTTATGGCCTCCACAACATGCAAATGGCCCTGTGTCCGGGCTATGCAGGTCTTTGTGATGCCATGAAGCCAATTGATGGACGGAAACTCCTGGATTCACTGATGAAGTCCAATTTTACCGGGGTTTCTGGAGATATGATCTCGTTTGATGAGAATGGAGACTCACCAGGACGGTACAGTATATATTTCACCATCTAGAAAACACATAATGCCTTGGCAAGCCTAATCTCAGCTTGTCCTCGATTTACAATAGTTCATATAGTGTCCTTTCCAAGTTACAATGGCACTGAAAAAGTGACTTATGGCCATTTGTGATGGTTGCGGCATCCCCATGGTCATGTGATCAAAATCCAGATGGTTGAAAATTCATATTTAGGCAGTGTCCCAGAGTCATGCGATCACCTTGTGTGAACCTCTGACAAGCAAACTCAATGGGGAAACCAGATTCACTTAACAACCATGGTACTAACTTAACAATGGCAGTGATTCACTTAGCAACTGTTACAAGAAAGGTTGTGAAATGGGGCAAAACCCACTTAACAAATATCTCACTTAGCATCAGAAATATTGGCTCAGTTGTGGTTGTAAGTCAAGAACTACCTGTACCCCATTTCGTTAATAAAATAAGATAACATAAATAAGATAATCTTTCTTGTCAGTTTTTACTGTGAATACATTGGCACACATTAAAAATGAAATTCTGTTGCCCGCTTTCAAAAGAATATATATATTCTTTATATATATATTCTTTTTGAGAGCAGAGTGAGAAGGTTGGAGAGGAACCTGGGCCAGTCCTTGAGACTGAGGAAGGCTCAGATGAAGGCTCTGCATCAGAGGCAGAGAAGGGGCCAGGCAGGCAGGCAGTTATCAGTTGCCTTCGGAGTCGGACAACAGTGAGGAAGGGGAGCAGCTGGAGCTGGTTCCCAGCCTGCGCATGCGCAGAGTTGCCAAAAGAAAAGAACAATTACGAACTAAGGTTCGAAGTAGGAGTAAGGCCACAGGTGGACAGTGAATGGCCCCTCCCATAGGGATCAAAAGAGGAACAAAAAGGGAGGGGGCTTTTGCAGGAAACAATTTGTTTGTTGCAGCAATGTGAAGATCTGACTGTACATCTCAGAGACTCTGTACTGAGTCCTTCCTTGTCACCACTAGGTTTGAAAATATTTACTTGGCAGATCTCCAAGCTAGAGAAGGTCTGTGCTCCTAATTATACCCTTGAAAGACTGTTTGCCAGGCCTTTGGCTGAAAGTGAATGCAAGAAATTCACCTTCATTTAATAAAAAGGGTTTTGCTGGGACAAAGAGTCTACTTAGTGCTTTTTGGGGAAGCCTAGGTTAAAACAATATGTACCCATATACATACATACTGGATAAACATACAATTGTATGCACACACACACACATACACACATGTATATTCCTCACTGTCCATTTTGAATACATAGCAGGAGGAAACTTGGAAGTTCACAAGTTTGATATTATATGAATAAAACTATGACTGAATCTAGATGTTCTGCTTCAGATACTATGAAGCCTCCTTCTAGAAGTAACAGGGAAAACATGTCATGGAGAGGATGTGTAACATCCCAAACAATCCTGTGGACCCTGATTGAGCATCGTTTATATTCCATGTCCTGGATAGAAGAAAGTGAATTTCCAATAATCTTTTTGTGCTGTCCTCACCACTCTCTGCGTCCTCTTCCTGTCCGAAACAGGATTGCTTCCAAACCAGGCAGTAATGCAATACAATAGGATAGGCTCTTGATTAAACATAGCCATCTGGATTCTTGAAATGAGTCCAGATGTTGACATAATTAAACTTAGCCTATTGTAATGTGCATTGTATTGTATTTAATCTAGTTTTTACATGAGTAAACTCAATAGGATTTTTTTATCATTTTCTTAGACCACAACTATGGACTCCAAGCAACTGAAGCACTTCTTTTTCCAAAATGATTTAAATGTTCCCACAAGCTGCTTCTTGGAGATACCATGGATTGGACCAATTGGCTTCATACTAATATTTAAATCATGCCTCACTATTTTGGATTTTGAATCACAATTGGCCAGTTGGCAGAACCATTCTCAGTAAAGGCTTCAAATCATTTGAAGATGACAGGAAAAAAACATTTAGCATTTTCCTTGGCAACCAAATATGTTTTCTCTTTGTTTCTAGTTTGCTTTCTCTCCTAATGCCGAGAAAAGATGCCATCCATACATCATACAATCCCAAGCAGAAAAATTACACTTTAAATCATATGTATCCCAAAAAGTGTTTTTCAAAGGGCAAATGGCCTTTTTTTTCTTTGAAGTCATTTTATTTCTCATCCAGGAAATAAAGCTTCTTCAGTTCTGATTGAATGGTGGAAGATGGAAGGATTTATATTCCTTGCTTATCGGGAGACACCTGGAAAGATCACAAATTATTAGGGCATGATCTTGCAACTTTCTAACATTAATCCTATTGACTTCAATGCAGCCCAAATTTAACAGCCCAATGGGGAAAAAATGTTGTTTGTTACCTGTGACCTATTTTGTACCTCTTTCCTCATGGGGACCCTTGACTTGATTTTGGGTTTAAGTTCAACAGAGTGATATCTCTCTCTCTCTCTCTCTCTCTTTTTGTTGGAAAGGTATGAGATCATGAACTTTAAAAAAATGAAGAAGGATCAATATGATTACATCAATGTCGGAAGCTGGGACAATGGTGAGCTGAAGATGATGGATGATGACATTTGGTCAAAGAAAAGTTCCGTCATCAGATCCGTATGCAGTGAACCATGTGAGAAAGGAGAGATTAAGGTAAACCCACTCAGTTTAGAATTGCCTGTGGATCACTCAGCCTAGGGCAACACCCCAAACCCTCACCCACAGGCACTCAGAGAGGGCACCAAGGACTCCACAGTTCAACCCAGAGCAGCAAAGATTCTCTTCTATCAGTGCCATTGTGAAGTGGTATAGTGTGGTGGCCTAGAGGTGGAGCCATGGATGGGATTCAAAAAATCACAACAAGCGGTTCTTTGCCCAGGTGCTGGGTGGATGTGGCCATGGTGGGTGTGGCCTACCAGGACTTCCAGGAGGGCCATTTTTCCCCTTCCCCAGAGTCTGGAGGCTTCTCTCACACCTATCAGAGGGCAGAAACAGCCCTCCCCAGGCTCCGGAGGCCCTCCAGAAGCCAGAAACAGGTCCATTATTTGCCATCCCAAAGCCTCCATGCACTTACCTGCATTTACCTGCATCCAAAATGGGCCACATGGAGATTATGGAGAGGGGAGAGGTGGGGTGGGCGGGTCCAGTTGGTCAGTTCAACTATTGGTTCAGTGAACCAGATGTAAATTTAATATCTGGTTTGCCCAAACCGGTCCAAACTGGCTGAATCCCATCCCTGGGTAAGAACTCTTATCTCACAATCAGGAGGCTGTGTTTGATCCTAGGTAAAGGCAGCTATTTCTCTCTCTGGTCATACTGAGAATATATCCGCTGAACAAAACTCCACATTGGTGACAGGAAGGGCATCCGACCATTAAAACACTCTGCGAGCTCCATTCAGTTGCCCAGACTCCACCCCACAAGGAATTATGGAGTCGTTAAATGAAGATGATGATGATGCAGTGTCGTTGTGAATTGGTACATGATATAGATTTGTTTAATACCTAAAAATGCACAAATAAATAAATAAATTGGTAGAATTTAGAATTTAGCAGAATGTCCACTGTCTCTTCCAACTCCAAGGTAGGAACTAACCTGTAGATTTTAAACAACCATGATTGTAAATGCCCATGTTGAGCAAAACATCTTGAAGGAGTTGGAATGCAAAACTCAGCCCCAAGGTAGATAAAACCTGAAAACTCATCTATATAAATGGGTGAGGATCTCTAAACCACTCAACCAGAAACCATCATGAACAACTTCGGTCCTTTTGTAAAAAAAAAAAAAAAAATTGGATGGATGTCACACAACAGCACAAAAGCAGAGGTTTTTTTTAAAAAAGTTAACATTTCATAAACTTTAGAAAACCTAAGGAATTTACAAATAGGTTCGTTGTGTGTCCTTCTCAGGTTATCCGCAAGGGAGAAGTTAGCTGCTGTTGGACCTGCACACGATGCAAAGAAAATGAGTTTGTCTTTGATGAATACACATGTAGGGCTTGTGAGCTGGGATCCTGGCCCAACCATGACCTCACTGGTAGGTGCAGAATAATAGAACATTGACTTCCATATAGGAATGGCAACAGAATGTTGAATTTTTGAAGATTTATATTGAAGCAGATGGGGTATTCTGGAAAGAGGCCTATGCCATTCCTCCTCTTCCTCCTCCTCTCTCCTCCTCCTCTCCTCCTCCTCCCCAACCACATCAGCATATATAATTATATGAAGCTCACCATCTTTGCTTGTATTTAGTTCCACCTCTCTGACAACTTTCTTTCTACCTTCAAACAATATTCATGGAAATTTTGGGATTTATTCGATCCCATTTGTTGGGTACTGTTGCGAGATATGAATGGGTTTACATAATTAAGGTAAAGGGTTTTCCTGTCCAGTTGTGTCTGACTCTAGGGGTCAGTGCTCATCTCTGTTTCTTAGCCAAGGGAGCCAGCATTGTCTGAAGACTCCTCATGTGGCCAGCATGACTATATGCCAAGGTGCATGAAACCCTGTAACCTTTCCACCAAAGTGGTACCTATTTACAGAGGAGGGATGCAAATATTTTTACCATCGGTTCTGTGGGCATGGCTATGTGGGAGTGGCTATGTGAGCATGGCCATGTGACTGGGTGGGCATGGCTGCTTCTTTTTGTCTTCCTGGGCCTCAGGGAAGCCTTCTTGGAGCAAAAACACCCCACCAGGATGCTTCCCTGGGACCCAGGAGGCCAAAAAATGGAGTGTGAGGACGGGTTGTGCTGTCAAAAAAAAGAAGCAGCCACACCATGCAGTCACATGTCCATGCCCACATAGCCACTCCCATATAACCACCCCCCCATGCTCCATTTTTTTGCCTCTTTGGCTTCAGGGAAGCCTCCTGAGTGAAGCAGTAAGACAGCGAGGGGAATCCTGGAATAGCTGATCGTCGGAACAGCTGATCATTGGAAGGAAAAAGAGTGACTGAGCAGGACGTTGCAGGTGGGGGAGAATGCAGACAGCGATGCACGTGATGTTGTGCATGCATGATAAGGACTGACTGGACAGGGAGGGGAGGGGAAGGCAGAGAGGGGAGAGGCCAGCCAGGGGCACAATTTGCCAGTTCTCCAAACTGGGCAGAATTGTAACAACCGGTTCTATAGAACCAGTCTGAACCGATAGAATACCATCCCTGCCTATTTATCTACTTGCATTTGCGTGCTTTCAGACTGCTAGTTGGCAGGACCTGGAGCAAGGACGGGAGCTCATTCTTTCACATGGTGCTTGGGTCTCAAACATCTGAACTTCTGATTGACAAACCCAGAATCTTAACCATTAGGCCACCTCATCTCCCTTTTGACCCTAAAAGGAGACTGTTATTAGCATACAAATATTAAGAGTTAATAATGCAAGTGCAGATCCTTTGATTTCAACTGTGTCCCAACATACATTTTATTTATGTTTTTCTCCCATTCCCCTCTGGGTGACAACTAATTAAGAGAGAGAAGTAAAATGTCCTTGGAATGCCTGTTTCTAGCATCCTGTTTTGTTTTTATTTAGTATTCCCTGCTCTCTTACTCTGCTTTCTTTTTTGCAGTCTTGTTAAAAAAAAATCTCATCTAGAACCACACCTTTGAAAAATGAACACCGGGGTTGGCTGCAGCTTTTCTCTTTCTTCTAAAGCGACCTGTCAGATTTTGTTGCAATCCACAGAGCTTTGCAATGTTTTTCTCCAGCAGTAAAAACAAGCAAGAATCTGATGCCACCTGAAAATAAATTGATCCCAGTGCAAGCATTGGTTGGATGATACGGACTGTTTGCAGGATGCATTAAAAAATCAGATTGCTCTCCATCAGCTGTCAAGGCTTAGGCTGTCTTTTAAAGTCACCTTTCTAACAATCTAGAAGGCAATTGTTACTTTTGCCAGCCTTATTTGAAAGTTTTCAGTCTGACCAGCAAGTAGCTTAGGGAAAAATCTGTCCCCAGCCTTAAAGTCTTATCTCCCCCACCCCCAAGATTCTGTTTCTCTCCTTTGAAGCAGTGGTGGGATTCAATTTTTTTTACTATTGGTTCTGTGGGTGTGGCTTCGTGGGTGTGATGTGCTTGGTGAGTGTGGCATGGCTTGCTGGGCGTGGCTTGGTGGGCATGGCAAGGGAAGGATACTGTAAAATCCCTATTCCCTCCCCACCCCACTGACCTGCTTTCCAGCTCCGTTCTCCTATGCAGGGCAACAAAAGACAATCAGCTGGGACTTGGGAGGCAGAGAATAGATGCAGGCGGGACCAGTCAGAAGTGGGATTTGCCAGTTCTCTGAAAGACTCAAATTTTCTGCTACCAGTTCTCCAGAACTGGTCAGAACCGGCTGAATACCATCTCTGCTCTGAAGCAGTAATTTCATATCCCTGGAAAAAAAAGGAGAGGGGAAATCATCCCCCAATTAGCAGCTGAATGGAAATTAAGACTCTTCTTCTCTCAAAATACCCTTCCTGGTGGATCTGGCAAGGCTTACTCAGCTGTCCTTGAAATGCCTCATTATCTAAGATTGCTGAAGGGCACTCAGGTCTTGTTTGACCCAAGACAAAGTTGTCCTAGAGACTGAATGCAAAGTTATTCTTGTTTCTCTCCAAGTTTCCAGAGGCAAAAGAGAAGGACAGCATGTTCAACTGTGTCATCTGTTATACTTCTTCAAACATCAGCCAGTGGACCAGATTTGTAAATATGGACACTACATGCATAGAAAAGAGCTCCTTGTTTGGGTATCACCCAGGCTAAGATATCACCAATATGGTTCCTTGGTCATGCATGATTTGTATAATTCTCTTTTCTTTTTCTCTCTCTTTTCTTTCCTTTCCTTTCTCCCTCCTTCCCTCTCTCACCTATCTTCTATCTCATCATCCCTTCTTTCCCCCTTCTCTCTTTCTCCCCATTTTCTATCTCTCCCTTCCCTTCTCTTTTCTCTCTCCTCTCCTCTCCTCCCTTCCCTTCCTTTTCCTTCCTTTTCCTTCCTTTCCCCCCTTCTCTTCTCTTCTCTTCCGTACAAATCATTTTTTTTCTTATTTTAAACAACATGGAAATAATTAATTTAGATAAGATCCAATTGGGACAGAAAACATTTCAAAGAGTATTTGTATCCTTTAATTTGTATCCCCATTTTTTTTAAGGAATCAATCACAATTTAGGTTAAGCAGAACTTATATGTTTAGGACAATATTATAAAAACTGGATTAAAGATGGAAATATTCCTCTAGGACTGGATTTGGCAGTTTAAGCTCAGAAGAATCTACACGTATAGCAGGATGAATTCCAGGCACAAGTGCAATCCGCTACCATTGGTCTTCCTTGCCCCATACGTGTGTGTTTGTGCATACATAATACATACATTTGTTCATTGGTTTGTTATTCAATCATCAGAGCTGGTGCATATTTCATTTGTCTTGAAACACACAAGTAGATACAATTATTAAAACACAAAAGACATAAAGTTCCCTGTAAGTTCTTTTCATCTTTTACAAAAACCCTAGCATGCATTTTGCAGCTTTATCCCTCTTTGTGGATTAGAAGCTTCATTTTTGGGTTTTGCTGGGATAGTTATGAGATGAAATGATATCCCTTGATTACTCAGTCCAAACAGTGATAAAGAAGAGATGAAGTCTTGTGGTAACAGTTTGGTGACACTGTAAGCATTCTGAGCTTTTAAAAATTAACCAGGACTAGAAAAAATCCCTTTGTCATTTAATTTAAAAACAACAACAACAACCCACATCTGCTCCCATTTGCTCTGGTAAATGTTCAGGGTTTTTTTTTTCAATATGAGTATAAATGCATATTGCATTCTTCCCATACAGCAGCTTTATCATTCATCTTCTCTCCTAGGGTTCTGAAGTATTTAAAAGAACATGATTTTAGTTAGATTGATGAAAAAAGTGAAAGGGAATTGCATTTAGAGGGAGGACACACCTGTCAAGAAGGCAAGTATTTTCTGTAGGCTGATTTACCCTTCTCTTGGTCTCTTTCTCCTGACTATTTTTTTCCTTGGGTTATTACTGTTTCTGAACTGTTCTCAGAGGAGGAAAATAAGACCAACTCACAATCTTTGTGATTAGCCGCAGTAGGTAAAAGAAATTGTTAATTTCATTAGCTTTGTAAAATACAAGAAGAGAGTCAATGTTTTTATTAATTCCACCAGCCTTTGATCAACCTTCCCTTTGAGCAGGCATTTTTAATTCTTCGTGTCCTCTAGATATGCTGATGGCTTGATTTTTCAGATGACAGAATGGAAACACAGGTACTAGAGGAATGGATGATAAGGGTAGATTAGATGATAGATGGATGGATAGATGGATGGATGGATGGATGGATGGATGGATGGATGGATGGATGAGATAAAAGAGAGAGAGAGAGATGATACATAGATTTAGATAGATGATAGATAGGGAGATAGGTAGGTAGGTAGGTAGGTGGATAGATAGATAGATAGACAGACAGACAGAGATGAGAGTTAAGAGAGAGAGGAGAGAGATAAGACAGAGAGAGATAAAAGAGAGATAAGAGGGAGAGAGTGATTAGATCGACAGACACCGATAGATGAGAGAGAAATGATAGATAGATAGATAGATAGATAGATAGATAGATAGATAGATAGATAGATAGATAGATAGATAGATAGATGATAGAGAATACATATACATATACACATACATGTACATATATACATACATATATATATATTCTTTATTGTTTCTGCTGCAGTACAGCTATTATTACTATATATTATATATTAAAAACAGCTACACCTTAAAGTTATTACAAAAAGAGAGAATGAAAATTAGTTTTTAGCATTATACTGTCCCCTTCCTCCTAAATTTCCCTGTAGAAGCTCCCCTGCACCTTGAAAAATGCATGGAAAAAATGAATAATTCTAGTGATCAGCAATTAGAATTCTTATTCGGCATGAAACTTCAGCTTCTGGCTATCGTATAAGTTATGACTCCACATTCTGTGTCACCTTCTCAAAAGCTTTTTAAAATAATATGATACCATCAAATTATACTTGTATGAAAAAATTCAATCAATTCTCACTGTTGGGAGAGATAGTAGAGAATTGAAAAATCAGATTGCTTTAATGTTTGGAGCAATCTTTTTCCTTGGTGTCCTTGAGATGCATCAGACTTTATTTGACCGAGGGAACATTATGCCTCGGCTAAGATGGGTGGCCTTGAAGTATAAAGAAAGAAGTCTGCAACCAAAATTGAACACAGTAAGGAACAATTCTTACAATTTAGCACAATGCGATGTAGAATTAGCCAGGAGAATACAATGTTAATGCAGAGCAGTAATGTGGCTACCTAAGACTGCTAGCAGTGTTGGGTTCATTCTTGTGCACTTTCCAAGGTGCACCATAGGGAGCAAGATAACTGTACACCAGTGGTGGAATTAATTTTTTTTTTACTACCGGTTCTGTGGGTGTGGCTTGGTGGGCGTGGCAGGGGAAGGATACTGTAAAATCTGCAATCAGAGGTGGTATTTGCTGTAGGAGAATGGTGGCTCACATAATTAGGATGCTAGGTTGGAGGTTAGCAAGCTCACATTTGAGATCCAAGTGTCGTTATGGGCGATGGGTCGCTATGGGCAGGTTGAGCTCCCGTTCTTTGCTTCAGCTCCTGCCAGGGACGTGAAATGAGCCCCCTATTGAGAGTTCCTCAGTCAACAGAGATGTCATCAGCAAAATGTTTCAATCAGAAAGTGCTTTGGTGATTCTGACATGAAGGTAATACAATCCCGGGCCTCTCCTTCCACTGCAACTGCCTTGCAAATGGACGTCGCAACTGGGCAGGTCCAGTGGTACCTATTTATATACTCGTGTATAATAAGCTTTCAAACTGCTAGGTGAGCAGAAGCTGAGGCTAATGACAGGAGCTCACCCTGCCATGTTAGGATTCAAACCTCTGGAGCAAAGACCATCTCCAAAGTCATTAAGTCATTGAGTTACCATGCCTCTTAGTATGGAACAATTAACTACCAGAGAAAATGATTCCTTTTAGAGATAGATTAAAATGAACTTTTAGAGACAGACTGATGGTGTTCTGACCCAGCCTTCACAAGAAATGATAAGCCATTTGCTCATGAGTAAAACAAAGCCCTCTTTATAACAGGGAAGTAACAGTCTTTTATTCATGTGGATAAACAAAAAAAATATAATTAGCCCCAACAAACCTGGGTTTAGCCAAGCAATCTGAATTGTTTGCTGTATACTAGAAATGAACAGTTATCTGTGACAACCGGCCCCTCCCAACCCCCCCTATTTATTTCCCAGCCAGGGAGGGGCTAGCTAGTGTCTACATCTGCCTTCCCCTGAGAACCGGCTTATTGCTTTCCTTTGCTCTTCTCTCCTTTCCTCTCGGCACATATGTGCATCTGGGATGGGCCCCATCTATTCCTCCCTCTCATTCAGCTCAGGCACCAAAGACAGCTGCCTCTCCACCTGGGGGAAGATGGAGGGCCCCGGCTCTACCTCTGTCTCCAATGCTGTCTCCTAATCAGACCCTTCCAAAGGCTCTGAAGTTGGCCTAGGGCCTCCCTCAACCTCCTCCTTGTCAGACTCTTCTGCTAGTTCTAGTGGCAGCCGATGGGCCACAACAGATGCCATCGCTGAAAGAAGGAAAAAACCCAAGAACCTTGACTGTGCAGCCCAATCCAGCCCAGTCCAGCCATGGTGGAGCTAAGCAATCCATTTCATACTGTCCCCTTGGAAGAAAGCATGCAAACATCTGGAGAAGGGACATCCCAAAGGTGCTTTTCAAAGCTGTATTTTTGAAATACACCTTGGGGACAATTATAACAAAATGTAGGATTCAAATAATTTAATAACCAGTTCCCTGCCCCTAATGACCAGCTAGGTGGGCATGGCCATGGTAGCCCTGGCTAGGGGTGGGTAACAGGAAGCACTTGGCCTCCTGCACCCCCTGGGAGCAAAAATGGACCACGGGGGCACCTTGCACCCTTCCATGTCCCATTTTGGGCCTAGTAGGCCTCCCTGCAGCCCCCTGGAAGCAAAAACAGACTATAGGAGGCCACACCACATGCCCCATTTTGGGCCTAGTAGGCCTCACTGCAGCCTTCTGGGAGCAAAAATGAGCCACAGGAGGACTCCTGGAAGGGGCAGGGCGGGGAGGGGAGGGGCCAGCCAGAGGTGGCATTTGCCGGTTCTCTGAACCAGTCAAAATTTATCCTACCAGTCCACCAGAACCGGTCCGAACCATCTGAAAACCACCTCTGGTCATGACTTGGATGATTGAGAATCTCCACAGACTGGAGAAGGGACATTATTCATGATAATAATGAGGACAAGAAGAAAAGTAGACCAGACTTCCTCTAGAAAAAGAAGGGAATGGGTTGATGATAGGAGATTCACTCCTCAGGGAAACCGAATCAGCAATTTGCAGATTAAACAATCTATCTTGGGAGTTTCGAGGCACCTCTACTGAACCAGTGAATTTTGGGGGACTGAGACAAGTTAATAAATCCAGCCGCTACAGAGAGATACATAGCAGAACACAATGTCAACATTAACAATCAGCTTAGCTCCAAAATGTCACCCAGGGAAATTCAAGCGCATCCATCAAGTGCCTGGAGAATAATGCAGAAAGAAAAGAAAAAAAAAACATAGCTTTTTTCATCATAGGGAAAGAAAAATCAGAGAAATTACACAGCAAGGCACATTTAAGGACAGCATAAATGTCAACAGTTTATTCCAGGAAGTGAGAAACGAGTCATCTGGTGCCATATGTGAAGAGTTTAAAATTTAAATATATTACTATTGCAGTTGCTTGATTAATCAGCTGAAGAGCTAAAGGAATTGCCCTTTCTGGGTGTGAAAAGGAGGAGAGGGTGGAAGCTAAATATTAATGTAGGATATGATCATTATGACAAAGTTAATCTGCGGAGTATGTGTCGGTTACAAACTAAAAGGAAGGATGGCTGACATATTTATAAACTAGCTGGATACCCGTGCTTTGCTATGAAACTATGTGGTCAGGTTTAGTTTTGGGGGAGGAAAATAAGGGGAGGAAATTCTGCCTCTGCCTACCAGCATCCATTGGTATTTATCTGGCTAGCGTCCTGTCAGTGTGTGAGAGAGTTGAGGGCTGTTTGGAAAGTGAAACAGTATTTGCTATGTGAGCAAGAAGGAGACAGCAAGGAGCCTGGGCGTGGCTTAGCTCAACTGTTCTGTACTAAAGCTGCTTGGTGCTGTAAAACTAAAACTGAAACTCCTCTCCTCTGCTTATGTTTTGCGTTTGGAAGAGATTTCTTTTCAGGTGGGGAGGGGGAGTAGAACTCCTTAGCATCAGAGCGTGTTAATAATAATATACTAATGTTGTGATGGTCATTTCAAAATCCTTTTTAAGTGAGCATCTAGAAGCCAAAAGACACATGCCAAATTTCAAGTTTGAAGGCTTTACAGTTCTGGAGATTTTGTGATGATGCATGAGTGGTATTTTCACTTTTATATATATAAATTAAAAAAGGAAACGCAATCAGTGTGAGATGGAATAGGAGACCCTAAGATGGACTGAGATCCTCTTCAGGTGACTTCATGTTTGGCAAATGATAAAATGGATTAACTTTGGGGAAAATCAGATACCAATCAATTTCTTATCAAAGCACTCTGAGAGGGCAAAGTTATGGCACCTACAAGATGCAGTGGCCTAGAGGTGGAGCTCTTGCCTCACAATCAGAAGGCTGTGAGTTCAATCCTAGGTAGAGGCAGATATTTCTCTCTCTTGGCACAATTAAAATATATCTTCAAAACAAAACTCCACATCGGCAACAGGAAGGGTAGCCGGCCAGTAAATACTCTGCTAGCTCCATCAATTGCCCAGACTCCACCCTGGAAGGGATTATGGGGTTGTTAAAAAAAGATGATGATTAAGTGCCAACTTTGTCAGTTACAACTCACAAACTGTATACCAGATAAGCAGCTCAGAAGAAGAAGCCACTTCACCAAACCAGTTCCTCCTGTAAGAATAAGAAACTTTGATGAATATGGCAAAATCTGTCTTGTAGACCTATCGCATACAGCCATGATGGCGAACCTATGGCACGCATGCCATAGATGGCATGCACAGCCATTTGTGCCAGCACGTGAGCCACAGGCAAACTTACCTCACCACGCATGCGCGCAAATCCCAGCTGATTTTTGTCCTCCCAGAGGCTTGAGGACAGCTTCTGCAGCCTTTGCACGTTGAAAAATAGGCCCGTTTTGTCACTTCCTGTAAGTGACAAAACAGGCCTATTTTTTGGCCTCCCCGAGGCTGCAGAAGCTGTCTTCAAGCCTCTGGGAGGCCCAAAAAGGCCTCAAGGGCCGAAAATCAGCTGGAAGGCGCAGTGCAGGTAAGGGGGCAGTGGGGGTAGGATTTGCGCATGCGTGCACAGGGGGCATGGGATGGGGCATGCACCTTCTGGGTGCTGGCACACAAAGTGCCCAAAAAGGTTAGTCACTGCTGACCTACAGATTTTCTCAAATCACAAATATGAAACCATTTTGCAGTCACAGCAGACAAGGGGGTTCCTTTTCTTTGTAAAGAGAAAGCTTTTCTTCATTTTGGGCTCTGCTTCTGATGACTTCATGAATGTGCCCATATTCTTTGGATGTGGTTTGTCTTTGCCTTTTCTATGAACTATCAAAGCCAACAGTCCTGGGGTTCCCGGATGGTTCCTTATGCATGAAAAACCAAGCCTAACCTTTCTTATCTTCCAAGCTCAGCCAAGTCGCAAACTTTTGTTGCTACTCACATAGACATTATAGACTTAGCTGGGGAGAGGTCTATAGGTATCCCAGGAGCATGTTGCAATTACACTAGACAGTTGGGAGGTCAGAATTTTAACTCCATTCGCTTTTTTCACTTCATCCTTAAAATCTAAATTAGTCATGTTATGCCAATTTGAGACATTGACACTTTTTTTTAAATTATGCCCTGAAAGTGCAATCTTAACAGATAATCAGAGTTGGAAGGGACCTTATAGGTCATCTAGTCCAACCCCCCACCCAAGCAGGAGAGCCTACACCATTTCTGACAAATGGCAGTCCAATCTCTTCTTGAAAGTCTCAAGTGATGGCGCTCCCACAACTTCCGAGGGCAACTTCTGTTCCATTGGTTGATTGTTCTCACTGTCAGAAAGTTTCTACTTGTTTCCAGGTTAACTTGTTTTGTGTGACTTGTTTTCAAACTTCGGCTATACATTTTCGGGACTAACTTTCAGAGGATTCACATTTCCTTGGCCCAGTTTTGTAATTCTATCAGCACTTCGGGTAGAGATTTCTGTAAGTTATTTTTTCCCATTTGTTAATTCGAAGAAATTGGCAAGAGAAAACCAAAAAAATTGAAAACAATAAATGTACAATAGGGGAGGGAGGGGAGAGAGGGAGGAAGGAAGGAAGGAAAGAAGGAAGGATGGATTTTTATTATACTCAGAATGAAATCAGTATATCTTCTTGGGAAAACGTTTTAATAAGACTAAGAAATAGTGACCAAATTTAAATAAGTCAAATCTCTTTTGAGTCCAAATCAGTCTCTAGTGATTGTGTTAACTTATCCATGAAATTTTCTTGGTAGAAGTACAGCAATTTTTTTACTACTGACTTTTTCTAGAAAATTGTGATGGAGCATCGTCTGGATTCCCAGGCAGGAAGGAGTAACAATTTAGAAAAGCAAGAGATAACTCACTTTAGTTGTTTGTTTGAAAAAAAAGCCCTCCTCCCTAATAATTCCTAGAATATATGCCTTATGGGGTTGATATCAGGCTTTAATTTTACAAGATGAAGCTCCAAAACCAAAGAAAGATATATAGTGAATCTTCCAAGCAGATTTCATTATTGTTCCTCTCCTAAAGACAACATCTTGCCAAACTAAAGCAAAAGTACCAGCCACATAAAGAATATACTAAGGGAACTATTAGGGAGCAGCCATCCTCACCCTCTTTCTCTCACACAAACTATCTAAACTGAGTTGTCATTTTCTCCTCTGGAATGCGCTCCCTTCCTTCTGGAAATCCAGACAACATTCCATCACAGATATTGTCTCAGCTTCCCTATGAATTCTGTTTCAGTATTTACTGGTCATCTCCCAGCCAAGTAGCAACCACATCCAACTCTGTGGACTTCTGAGCCCAGATAACTTCACCAGATCCTCATAACTGCTCAGACAAATCTCAATAAACCTCTACGTGATTTATAGATTGATTGAAGAAATTAGAAGGAGCAATGACTTGTTTTCTCATCAGCAACATATCAAAGAACAGGTGTCTACAGAATCAAGGTGGCACAGTGGTTAGAATGCAGTACTTCAGGCTCCTTCTGCTGACCTCCAGCTGCCTGCAATTTGGCAGTTCGAATCTCACCAGGCTCAAGGTTGACTCAGCCTACCATCCTTCCGAGGTCGGTAAAATGAGGACTCAGATTGTTGAGGGCAATATGTAGACCACTTAGACAGGGCTGTAAAGCACTGTGAAGTGGAATATATGTCTAAGTGCTATTGCTACTTGCCTTGACCAGGGCTGCTGTTTTTTTTTTTTTTTAAAGTCTTCTTTATTCATCTCCTTACCAGGTTGTGATTTAATCCCAGTTGAATATCTACGATGGGGTGATCCAGAGCCTATCGCTGCAGTGGTTTTTGCCTGCTTGGGTCTCCTGGCTACTTTATTCGTCACTGCCATATTCATCATGTACCGTGACACGCCGGTTGTCAAGTCCTCCAGCCGAGAGCTCTGCTACATCATCTTGGCTGGCATCTTTTTGGGTTACCTGTGCACCTTCTGCCTGATTGCAAAGCCCCAGCAGATCTACTGTTACCTTCAAAGGATCGGCATTGGTCTCTCCCCAGCTATGAGCTACTCAGCTCTCGTGACGAAAACCAACCGCATCGCCCGGATTCTGGCTGGCAGCAAGAAGAAAATCTGTACCAAAAAGCCCCGGTTCATGAGCGCTTGTGCCCAGCTGATCATAGCTTTTATCTTGATCTGCGTTCAGCTTGGCATCATCGTTGCCCTCTTCATTATGGAGCCCCCGGATATCAAGCACGATTACCCAAGTATCCGAGAAGTGTACCTGATATGCAACACTACCAACTTGGGGGTTGTCACCCCTCTTGGATACAATGGCTTGCTCATTTTAAGCTGCACCTTTTACGCATTCAAGACCAGAAACGTCCCTGCTAATTTCAACGAGGCCAAATATATCGCCTTCACCATGTATACCACCTGCATCATCTGGCTGGCCTTTGTGCCCATTTATTTCGGGAGCAACTATAAGATTATCACCATGTGCTTTTCGGTAAGCCTGAGTGCCACCGTAGCCCTTGGTTGCATGTTCGTACCCAAGGTGTACATCATCCTTGCCAAGCCAGAGAGGAATGTACGCAGTGCGTTCACCACGTCAACTGTGGTTCGCATGCACGTGGGCGATGGAAAGCCTTCTTCTGCGGCCAGCCGTTCAAGCAGTTTGGTCAACCTGTGGAAAAGAAGGGGATCTTCTGGAGAAACTCTAAGGTAACCCTTGCTGTAGTGGATTTCTTGAGAGTTAGATGGGCAGAGAGAAAAATGCTAGTTTTAAACAGGATTGCTTCTACGACACCGTATGTTTCACAGATATTGTTTAGAGCAATCTGGCATTCTTCAAGATTCGGAAACCTTCTTTGCACTGGATTTTGTTTTGTATTTTTTTTTGCAATGCAGAGTATATTTAAGCATTTTTATTCTCGAATTTGTGATGAAATTATTTTACTTAACTAGATTCAGAGCGCCTTCTTCAGCTAATACTCTCCACATTTATTGGCATAGCAGCCTTCTCTATAGTTTTTTGTCTTTTTGCAACTGTTACTCTGTGGTAAGGTGGGTAGCCAATAAACTTTGCAAATAAATAAATTCTGAATTTTAGGAATCACCGATATTCGGAGGATACTAACTGGAGGAAAGTTCCCTAAATACAGTCTTCTGGTTTTCCTTTCTTCCCATTTCTTTCTCTCTACTTTTCTATTTTTTGCAAGCTTTCTTCTTTCTCCATAGAAGGAATACAACTTATCCTATGATGGATCATAGCCCCATCATGGATCTTGATTTTCCTCTTGGAAACAAATGGTTTGGTATTGATTAAATTAAATAATACAACAGCAATGTATGCAGAAGACAATTTTTCAAGTATTAACAGATCATTTCTTAAACTGATCTTCAGAGTTCCTGTATATCTTTCCTTGTGTTATGGGATTTGCTTTCTCCTCCCAGCTATACTACATATACAGATAGTCCTCAACTTACAATAGTTCATTAAGTGACCATTCAAAGCTACAATGACACTGAAAAAAGTGACTTATGATCATTTTTCACACTTACAACTGTTGTAGCATCTTCTTGGTTACAGGATCAAAATTTAGATGCTTGGCAAC
Source organism: Laticauda colubrina (assembly GCA_015471245.1). Taxonomy (NCBI): domain Eukaryota; kingdom Metazoa; phylum Chordata; class Lepidosauria; order Squamata; family Elapidae; genus Laticauda; species Laticauda colubrina. The sequence goes on along the minus strand of BLBF01000006.1, from coordinate 9,567,145 downwards.
TGATTCATATTTATGGCGGTTGCAGTGTCCTGAGGTCATATGATCATCTTTTGTGATCTGACAGGAAAAGTCAGTGGGGAAGCCAGATTCACTTCATAATTGTGTTACTAAGCTAACAACTGCAACGATTCACTTAACAACTGTGGCAAGAAGAGTCATAAAAAGGGATAAAACTCATAGCACAAATGTCTCACTTAGCAGTGGAAATTTTGAACTAAATTGTGGTCAGAGGTCAGACTACTTGTATAACATGATAGGATTGTAATTCAACAAGGGAAAAAAAATCCATGGGTTAACCTCCCTACATATACGCAACTTTAGATGTTTCCAGGTGCACATAAAATGAACCTTTCTGAGCAAAAGCTCAGAAAGCTTTTTGCAAAGGTGTGGCAAAATGTAGAATACAGTAGCTTTTGTAGTCTCCCTATATATACTTGGGGAGATGGTGGCTCAGTGGCTAAGACGCTGAGCTTGTTGATCAGAAAGGTTGGCAGTTTGGTGGTTCAAATCCCTAGCTCCACATAATGGAGTGAGCTCCTGTTACTTGTCCCAGCTTCTGCCAACTTAGCAGTTTGAAAGCATGTAAAAATGCAAGTAGAAAAACAGGGACTCCTTTGGTGGGAAGGTAACAGTGTTTGGTGCGCCTTCAGCTTTTAGTCATGCTGGCCACCTGACCACGGACACGTCTTCGAACAGCATTGGCTCTTCAGCTTTGTAACGGAGGTGAGCACCGTCCCCTAGAGCCAGAAACAACTAAGGAGGGGGAGCTTGACCTTGACCTTTTATATATACATACCCAAACACATACACACTTTGAGAACCTGTTGAGTCAGTTGCATGCATGCCAGAAAAAGAGAAAAAACTAAGAGCTGGGACACAACAAGAGATGAAGATTGTTTCTTCTTTCCTCTGAAGCTATTAATTCAAAATTCGTTTCTCTCCACTGTTTGTCAAACTCATCATGGGCTTTACTGTATATCTCAGCACAGCACAGCGAAAAGACAACATAATTGCTTCGTAACTAGAAATTAATCATTCACCATTCCGTAGATAAGATCATTAGCTGCTATTTTTGGAATTTCCATTCGTGTTTTCCAAGCGATTCAATTACTATAAATTTTACTCCTCGTATGTCATTCCTGCCTACTCTTTGCTTTCCGTTCTCTGCCTGCCGTTACTTATCTTTCTAATTTATTCTCAGCCGTGCTTTAAGTATCCCTGTGATGCAATTGCTTCCTGTGGCCTTGCAGTTTCCAGGCTTGTTATTCTTCACCTTAGTGTCAAGGTCTGAAGTTAATTCTTGGGTGGCCTCCTTATCCCTAATTAAAGAGATGCAAGAATAATAAAAAAATGAAGGCAAGCAAAGACAGCAGCAATGGATGCTTGGGTAGGGGGATCTTTGTTAACCAAGAAGCCAAGAGTATTAGGACAAAAACAGTGTTTGAAAAGGGTCTGTTGTGTGTTGACAGGATCATTAACCAGCAAGGGACAAATGTTCAGGGGAACCTTTCAGAAACAATTGTCCCCTATTCCAACTGTGGAACGCAGCCATTCCATTATCTGAATAGAACGCAGCCATTCTATTACATCTGCATAGCCTCTGCAGTCATACTAAAACACACACAGCTTCAGGGGGTGGGGGAGCAACCACGGGGAAAAAGCAGCCAGCCACATGGGCAGAAAATAAGGAAAGAAAAATTGTGGGCAAAATATATTTATTCTACTTCAGCTCCAACTGATTCGAAGGGAATGCACCTACAACAAAGGAAGGATATAAATCAGCTAGCTTTTATTTGTTTTCATTTTTGTTTTCATCATACCAATTTTTCGCTTATTTTTCATGGCTTCATGAAGAGACGCACATGCTTTAAATCGAGTCAGGTGAAAGCAAAGGTAGACTTGGTCATGTTAGAATTTTTAGATTCTCTGTTGGCCATAGAGAAGTGGTAGAATCAAATTTTTCGGAAGAATGAACGAAGCCTCGCAATCTACTGTAGATATGTGAGCTTTCCAAGATCCTGAAATCTCCCCTCTGGCAGAGCCCCGGCCCTTTTGCATTAGTCCTTCCACTTTATGAACGTGCAGTCCGTTACTTGCTTTTTAGGAACCTTCACGGTGAAATTTGAAGGAAAAGAGGAATGTGATCCCACAGGGCACAGCCAAGTACAAAGGGTACTTTTCTGTCAGAGAGTGGCCGAGAAATGGAGAGCGCAGAATTGCTCCCTATAGGTGGTAGAGTTGAAATGTGACTGACAATGGGAAGCACAATGAAATGACCAGAAGGTGTAGGTGTAAGAGAACACCTCATGTAGATATGAAATGAAAAGATGGTGATGTTTTATAAACTCAACTTCCTTGTTTCTTAGCCATTGACTGTGCTGCCTGAGGCTTAGGTAAAGGTAAAGATTTCCCCTGTCCCATATCCAACTCTAGGGTCTCTGTTTCTTAGTCAAGAGGGGCATCATTTTCCAAAGACATTTCTGCCACATGACTATACCTTGAGGTACACAGAACGCTGTTACCTTCCCACAAAATGGTACCTAATTATCTACTTGCATTCGCCTGCTTTAGAACTGCTTGGCAGGCAGGAGCTGAAGCAAATAACAAGAGCTTATCCCATCATGCAGTGCTGAGGTCTTGGACCCAAACTGTCAGCTTTCTATCAAACAAGCTCAATGTCTTTTAACCACTGAGTGTTCTGACCTAGGCTTCCTTAGAAAACAATCTTAGTCCCAGCAAAACCTCTTTTATTTCCACGGCTGTGAATTACATTCATTCACAGCCTGCAAGGCTTCACAAACAGTCTTTCAGGGGAATGTTTATAAACGTGCCAGAGAACTAACTGCCAAATGCAGGGCAAGTCCAAACTTGGCACAGACTCAAACAGAACTTTTCAAAGCTTGAATTGACCAGATGAACTAATTGCTTCCTGCAAAAGCTCACGTCCTGTTTGCTCCTTTTATGTCTTATGGGAGGGGCCAATCATCTCCGAGGTGTGGCCTTACTCCTGAGTTGACCCTGCTTTCTCAATTGTTCTTGTCTTCTGGTAGCTCTGCACATGCGCATGCGCAGGCTGGGAACCAGTTCCAGAGACTCCCCTGCCTCACTGCTGTCTGAGTCAGAAGGCAGTTGATGACTGCCAGCCTGCCCTGGCCCCATCCCTGCCTCCAATGCAGAGCCCTTGTGAGAGCATTTTTCAGCCTCCAAGACTGGTCCAGGTTCCTCCCCAACCTCCTCATTACTGTCCAACTTTGCTGCCATCTCCGTCAGCCCCGAGTGGGCCACAACACTGAACCCTGTGCCCCCCTGTCTGAGGCTTATGAGACTTTCATCCAAAACCGCTGTAAATTGTGAATTCTTGGCATAGATGAAAAGCTTTAGGAGATATGATGTTGTTTACAGAATGAAAAGTGGTTGTATAGGAAGGGAAAATAGCCTTTAAAAGAGGTTGATCCTGTGCTCTTTGCTTGGTAAGAATTTGCTTTGAATTAATTATGTTGGAAGATGCCCTTGTTGATCAGATTGAGGGGAAATGCCTGAAGGGAAAAGTTTGGACCAATGGTGAGGGAATCACTAGGTTCATGTGATCAAACTGTGCAAGCCTCGGGCCATATCTTGGCACTTAAACAAAGCTATAGCATAAAGTCCCAGAGAACAGTGGCTCAAACAGAATCCATCCCAAAATTGTTTAGCTACAGCAGCAGTTCCATTAGCCTAAAAAAAAAAAAAAAGGCCATTTTACATTGCAAAACAAAGTGAAATAGATAAATGGAAAACCAAGGCTGCTTTAAAGTCTGAGGCCAAAATAGATGGTACAGCAGCACTATCACCAAACAGGATATGAGAAAACTGTTTTAAAGCAATCATTTAAAGTTCCCACAATCTTAACAAAACAAAGCAGTTGTGAAGCATCGTGTGACGCCAAATGATAACTTGATCTTAGCCTCTGTGCCCTGCTCAAATTAATGCTGTGAAGCCTATTGCCCAAATAATGTAAATAGTCTCCCGAGCCTCAGGTTTGAACCACTGACATCATTAGTGCAATTTTCTGCTTTTTTTTTTTTTAAATACCATTTAATGCATCTATTTTACTGCAACTAAAGGCATGTAGTAAACCATTTATTGGTTTTATTAAAAGCAAAATGAATGGAGAATGGAAATTGCCCTGAGAGTCTTAGCCTCCTGTGCCTTGCACTTGCTTAAAAAAATTAAAAAGCAGAGCCTCAGCTGCAAAGAATATTCTCACTTCTGAATCTGTGGGACAGTTTAGGTCTCTAGATTTTTCCATCTGAACCTGCAACCACCATCCAAACCCCATTCTTTTCCCCCAAGGCATTCATGCTTACTCAGTTACTAATAGTCTCATAGAATCACAAAGCTGGGACATCTTCCATCTGTCCCTTTCTTCTCTGCAAGAATCTCTGCACACATTCTTTGCAACCCACAAAATGAGCAGCAGGCACCTCTGGATGTTAGAAGCTGTGTGACTTTACTTGCTTACTCTTTCCCTGCAGCACCACATTGGGCAAATTCAGCCAGTACAGTTTGTGAATGGTGATGGATGGATCAAATATATGCAACACACCATTATGGCTTGTCCAAACCACTATTTAGAATGATATTGGGAGAAAACATCACTATTCCTATTTGCCAGGATAATCCCTTTTGACTCTTAAAACCCCTTTTTCTGGGATCACCTAGCATCCTCACAAAAACAGAATGGAGAGAAAAGGATTTGTTTGCTAATATGGTGAGAAGGGAACTGTGTTGTCCAGACAGTATATAGGTAATGGGAATTGAGTTCGTTAAGTTAGAAGGGGACAACTCCCAATTCTAACTTAACTAATTCAATTCCCATTACCTATACACTGTCTGGACGTCAAACACATTGGTTTTCCTTCTTGATTCAGAAGGAAGGAAGGAAGGAAGGAAGGAAGGAAGGAAGGAAGGAAGGAAGGAA
>BLBF01000006.1:9520120-9553827 GCA_015471245.1 Laticauda colubrina | reverse complement strand
ATAGAATAGAATAGAATAGAATAGAATAGAATAGAATAGAATAGAATAGAATAGAATAGAATAGAAATTTCTCCTTAGTTCTAGGCTGCTTCTCTCCTTGATTAGTTTCTACCCTTTGGTTCTTGTCCTGCCTTCAGGTGCTTTGGAGAATAGCTTGACTCCCTCTTCTTTGGGGCAGTCCCTGAGATATTGGAAGTCTGCTATCATGTCACCCCTAGTTCTTCTTTTCACCAAACTAGACATTCCCAGTTCCAAGCAACTTTTCTTTATATATTTTAGCCTCCAGTCCCCATCTTTGTTGTAATCATCTTTGTTGCTCTTCTCTGCACTTTTTACATTGTGGCAATCAAAAAAAAAAAAAACATTCATTTATCAGTCTCACATTCTTACACAAGAAAAGTATAATCAACTTTCACATCAACACAATCCCCTGGATCTATATGACTTAAGTTTTTTATTTTTATTTTGGAAGCTTCTTTTCCAGTATTTCTGAAATTGTGCGGCTGATCCCACTGAGGCTTTCTCATGACATTCCCAAACTCCTCTGCTATCCCTTCAAAAAGTAAACAAACAAATATACAGCCTGAGCAATAAAGCCAGGAGTGGGATTCAATTTTTTTACAACCAGTTCTGTGAGCATGGCTTAGTTGGTGGGTGTGGCTTGGTGGTCATATGACTGCATGGACGTGGCTTGGTGGTCATGTTATTGGCTGGGCATGGCCAACTCAACATCACTCACATTGAGGCACGCATTTCCTCGCCTGGCCTCTCATGACTGTGGGGATGCTGCAACATTCGTAAGTGTGAAAAATGGTCATGTCACTTTTTTCAGTGCCATTGTAACTTTGGTCATTCCACCCAAGAAAAATACCAGCAAAGGAGGGGAAAAAAAGTCCCGAGATGTTCCTGAGACAGGAAGTCTAGTCCTACCAAGAATGTTATAAGGGTTAATGGAGAGGCAGTTTCTATAAGCAACACCAGAATGTTTCCTTCCTGCCTTCCTTACAGGATTAGTTTCTTCTAACAGCTCTCCGAACTGCTTAGAATATTAACAACCGGTTCTAGCAAATAGGTGCGAACTGGTAGAATCCCACCCCTGAATAAAGCTGGCTGTGTATTTATAGGTTTCTGTTAGACTTTAAGAAATGTGTTGCTGCTGCAAACTGTTACTGCTGCTGTGGTCTTCATTGTCCAAAACAACAAAGGGGATCATTAAAATGAAATACGATTCAGCAAGCTACCACAATGATTGCTTATTATGATTTTTCACCATTTGTTAAGTGAAGGGCTATACAATTTGATTTCCCATCGGAACTGTTCATTGTCGTTGTCTTAAACAACCTCTTCTCTAAAGCACCTGAAGGCAGGACAAGAAGCAATGGATGGAAACTAATCAAGGAGAGAAAAGCAATCTAGAACTAAGGAGAAATTTCCTGACAGTTAGAACAATTAATCAGTGGAACAACTTATCTCCAGAAGTTGTAAATGCTCCAACACAGGAAGTTTTTAAGAAGAGATTGGGCAATCATTTGTCTAAACTGATATAGGATTTCCTACCCAAGCAGGGGGTTGGATTAGAAGACCTCCAAGGTCCCTTCCAACTCCGTTATTCTGTTCTGTTCTATCTATTATGTGTCCAGAGAAATCCCATTTAAACTGTAGCATTGAGTATTGAAGTACTTCCTCTGAGTTATTGTGAATAGAGCTTAGAAAGTGTTTTTAAAGCATTTCTGAACACCAGTGAGGCTATGTCATCTATCCCCCCCCCCCAGGATCTAGATAGACCTTTGTATGTAGATCTTTTATTAAAGAAAATCATTTTTGCAAAGCAATTACATGTAACTGTCTAACTTCAATAGTTTTATTTTCCAAAGGTTACTCCCACAGAGGTAAGATAAATGACTAAACAATGAAACAGTGAGCTCAGGTTTAAATTGAGTCTGAGAGGAAGGATGAGAAGGAGAAATCTCTCCACATTTCCATTATTCATTGTTTTCGATATAGGAAATTAAGGGTAACATGGGATGTTTTGTGATATCTGAGCTGAGGTTCTAATAGCATGGGATTTTCATAGAAACAGTAAGAAAGTAGTTGAAGATTGCTTTCTCTTGGGATACAGGGAGTCTTCAATTTATAACAGTTCATTTGAAGATACATTAGTGCTGGAAAATGTGACTTATGACCGTTTTTCACATTAACAACTGTTGCAGCATCCCCATGGTCGTTTCATTAAAATTCAGACACTTGGCAACTGGAAATGTATAGAGAGAGAGAGAGAGAGAGAGAGAGAGAAAGAGAGAGAGAGAAAGAGAGGAAGAGAGAGAGATTATTCAGAGTTTTGCAGCGTTAATTCAGCGCCAGAAAAATAAACACAGATGGCTGATGCTTCATTCAACATCTTTATAAACACAATAAGTAGATTTTACAAACCGGTTGTAGATTTCTCCAACATGGAGCAAACTCAGACAGAAACATGTTGCAAGTTCAGAGCAAAGCTCCAGTCTTCGGCAAGCAAGTAAGTTCGTTTCATCTTCAATAGACAGACTCAGAGTACAACATAGCTTCAAAGCTGCAGAGCTTAATATAGAGCCATACCTAGACTACTTCTAGTTTCAGTTTCCAAACTGTCCTCATTGGCTGATTTAGTTGCTATGCCTATTCATTGGCTGACCTTGTTACCAAGCTCTATTCCAGTTCATGAATGTACTCTGACAGATATAGCTATATAGATAGTTGCAGTGTCCTGGGGTCATGTGATCCCCTTTTGCGACCTTCTGACAAGGTCAGAACTGCAGGGATTCACTCAGCAACCATGGAAGAAAGGTTGTAAAATGGGGCAAAACTCACTTAACAACAGTCTCGCTTAGCAACAGAAACTTTGAACTCCGTTGGGGTTGTAAGTCAAGGATTACCTGGATGCCCCAGCTCAGATTTATATTAACTTACTGATTTCACGCAGTGGCGAATCTGCTGAATACCACCTCTGATTTCACGTTACCATGGAAAACATTTTGACTTTCTCCCAAAGATGCGATTAACACTTCTTAATCTTATCTATCTTTAATGCTTTTCTTTTCTAGCCACTCGAATGAAGGTGTGCGCGGATTTTTGGGTGATGCAGTTTGATCCCTTTTGTCTCTTTCAGCAATTTTGTCCACCAGGCAGGGACTTTCTGCTTTTCTGTCCGTTGTAGGAACTGAGTTCCTTCAGTATGTATACGGATCTAATATTTTGCATGGTTTACCTTCCAAACCTTGGAGTTTTATCAGTTTTGCACAGAGCACTGCTTTGGAAATACCCTAGACAGCTGTGGGTCAACAACCTGATGTCTTCCAAATGTTTAAGACACTGCAGGAAGGACAATTTATAAAGCAAACTTTTTAAAAGGTACCATGTTGACTGCTCCTGTCCTAACGGGATTCAGCTTCATCATTTCATCACTTGACTACGCATTCTGAATTTTGCTGTTAAGACTATATTTTATTTTAATTTTATTGTTATCACTGAATTTGACTGCAAAGCTAGTGTTTGAAAGCTTTAACCACACACCTTTCCAGTCCGGGCTCCTTTGTGTGGGTCAGGAATTCTGGGAGTCCTAAGATAACAGAGACTATCGGATGGAGACAAGGTGGTGTAGATTATTGTGTGGAGTCTCTCCAGGGAGGAATGGTGGCCATCCACCTGAATCTGCACAATTTTATTCCTTAAAACTAGTGGTGGGATGCTACCAGTGTAACAACTGGTTTGCTGATTGCACACTTTGCGCCCGCGAACAGCTTCCCAGTAACACTTACCTGCTATGTTACTACTGGGGAGGTTTACAGCTGAGGAGTGGCAATCCACTTTGTAATGCCAATCAACTGAGAGGATATAGGTAAGTACAGCACAGGGGTGGATGGGTGGGCCCACATGATCACTGGAGCAAAGTGGTTCACTGCCACCTGATCGTTGGAGCTAGGGGTTCACCCAAACCGGTCCGAACCAGTGGAATCCTACCCCTGCTTAAAACACAACACCAGCACCTCGTGTTTTCTTTTCTTTTTTTGCAACTTTTCAATCTCAGTTAAGTTTGGCAGTTGTTGTCCATTAATTATCAGCCATTTTAAAAAAAACAACAGTCTGATTATGGCACACTTGTCATTTATTTGCTGTTCAGGCAAAGAGAAGGGTTAGATTAGCATCATCCATCTTTTCAGGTGCTGAGTCCCTCTACTCCCTAACATACTTTTGTTTGGGAAAAAAAAATATCCCAAATTATATGAGCAAATCATTCATGAGACCAATCAAAGTTACCATGTTTCAGAGTTCATCTGTAAAGGTTTGCAAGATCACATGGGAAAAAAATGCTACCTTTAGGTGAGGTTTGGTAACCCCGCAAATGCTCAGCCATTTCAAAAACCTAATAACGATGATTACATTTTGGACTTCTCCTAATGCCAGGGACCATGCTGGTAACCACGGTTTGCATTTTTCCTTTCATTCCAAGATGGCAAAGCCTGTGCATTTCCAAGCCCCGGTCATCAGTGATCTTATTCTACGGTTGTAACTTTCAGCTGCATGCCAAGATGTGCCACCAAATGTACTCCTAGTAGAAAAAGAAACTTGTATAAGGGGCTGGAGGTGCTATGCATTTTCCAACCATATGGTTATTTTTTTTCTCCTTGGACTTTTCTTCTAGTTTTCTCTACCCACCCTCATGTGGTTCCCACTCCTAAAAGACTGGAGGCTGAGGGGGTCCTTGGTGCTCTCTGAGCTCAGTGGTTTTCATGCAGACATTTCCTTACCCATACTAGGTAACATTATCAGTACTAGAAGGAAGCGTAACAACAGCCTAATCAAGGAACCTCTAAGAAAATCCCCACCAACACTGACAGGGCAAGCCACTTTTATACAAACAGAGAACAAACCCAACTCATTTCTATGTAGGACTGATGATATTACCTAGTTGGGTAACAAAAGGTCCACAAGAAAACAACCAAGTTCAGAGAGCCCAAAGACCTAGAGCTACAAATATAATCATTTACTGAGACTAGAGACTGATTGGTCAGTATAGTCCTTGGAAATGTGCCACTTGGAAGTTTGCACATGCACCTCTCTCTCCCTCCTTCTTGCACCACTGCTATATGACAGGAGAACGTCCACAATCATTTCTTTCTGTTTTTGTTGCTCCTGTCATTGTCATGCTTTGTTAGGTACAAAGACAGGAGGCTGGCCCAGCACAAGTCGGAAATAGAGTGTTTCACTCCAAAAGGGAGTATGGGAAATGGTGGGCGAGCAACAATGAGCAGGTAAGTAAAAGCATGAATGCCACCTGACCACTTCCAAGGGTCAAGGGGCTTGTCTGTCAGAGGAGCACCCCGGGGGAACATTGCAGCCCACCTCCTCACTGTGTTCTCATCATCATCCAACCTGTGCAGTGTATCTCTATATGATTTATGTTGTTGCTTAGGGTTGCAAAATGACTTTAGCTTCTTGTTTGGTCTGTGACAGCAGCTCCATTTGCAGGAGATGGTTCTAAGTGCCAAGAGCAGGGGTGTCAAACTGGTGGTCTATGAGCCAGATGCATCATGCCCAGGCCACAGCCACCCCAGCTCTGCAAAGGCAAAAAAAATGTCATGATACATCACGTGACATGACTGAATTTGACACCCGCGACCTAAAGAACAGAAGCAATCCTTTAAGGCAGACTGGAAAAATGAGGGGTTGTGAGAAAGCTGAATTATTTACTGCATAGGGTGCAGGGGAACATTGCAGCCCACCTCCTCAATGTATGATCACTGTCATCCAACCTGTGCAGTATAGTTTATGTTGTCCGATCTCCAGTCAGGATTGTAAAAGCAGCTTGGCTTCTTGTCTAGTTTGTGACAGCAGCTCCATTTGCAGGAGAAGGTTCCAAGTGCTTGGAGAATGGAAACAATGCTTTAAGGCAGACTGGAGAAATGTGAGGTTGTGAGAAAGGTGAAAGCTTTTCTAGGTGGGCTGAACCTGGTCCACATCAAAGTGGATTTCACATTGTTTTCCTGTTTGGCAGGGTTTTTATGTTGTAATGATATTGAACCTATGAGGATCCAGGGCAGGGGTAGGATTCTACAAGTTCGCACCTATTCGCTAGAACCGGTTGTTAACATTCTAAACAGGTCAGAGAACCAGTTGTTAGAAGAAATTATTGGCCTAATCCTGTAAGGAAGGCAGGAAGGAAACATTCTGGTGTTGCTTACAGAACTAGCTCTGTTAACCCATATTACATTCCTGGCAGGACTAGACTTCCTGTCTCAGGAACTTCTCTGGAGATTTTTTTCCCCTACTTTGCTGGTACTTTGCTTGTGTGGAGTAACCATTCAAAGTTACAATGGCACTGAAAAAAGTGACATGACCATTTTTCACACTTATGACTGTTGCAGCATCCCCACAGTCACGAGAGGCCAGGGGAGGAGATGCGTGCCTTGATGTGACTGATATTGAGTTGGCCATGCTCAGCCAATAGCATAACCACCAAGCCACATCCATCCAGTCAAATGACCACCAAGCCACGCACACCAAGTAAGCCACACCCAGAGAACCGGTTGTTAAAAAATTTGAATCCCACCCCTGATCCATGGGTACCCACAAGACATGGTCAGAAAAAAGATGGTGACCATGAAAGTAGAATTGAAGCTTCGTCCACTTGAATTGCATCTCATCACAGGAATCATCCTGATTTTCTTGACTTTATAGGTACATCCTCCTGATACACTGATAAAAATTATATTATAGGGAGTCGTCCTTTTGTGACCAGTCACTTAGTGGCCATTTGAAGTTAGAACCAATCCAAAAAAGAGGACCTATAACCTCAATTCAAAGTTCTGATGGCTGAGCCTCCTTTCCTATCACTTGATTGAATTTTGAGTGATCAGTAATGCAGCACATTTGCTGGCAGAATGGCACCCATAGCGAACCCACTGGTTTGCTTAATGACCAAAGATTCACTTAGCAGCCAGAGACTCACTTAATGATCATCACAAAAAAAAGGTAAGATTGTTACGATTACGACCACTACAACATATGATCTTAAGGGGCAACTCCATTACAGTTGTATATTGAGGATTATGTGGATAGTTTTTGTCTATTTCCCACAGAGAAGATACTGGGCAGGATAAGTCATGCAGCTCAAGTTAGCCACATTCCTTCTCTTCTACCTGTGGACAAGGAACATTAAAAAAAAATATATGGCTATTTGACTCTGCAAAAGGAATTCTTTTTCTGATAAGAAAAGTCAATGGGGAAGCTAGATTTATTTAACAACCTAAGAACTGCACTGGTTCACTTAACAACTGGAGCAAGAAAGGTCGTAAATGGGACAAAATTCACTTAACAAGTGCCTCACTTAACAGAAATTCTGGGCTCCCTTGTGGTCGTAAGTTGAGGACTACCTATAAGCAGTTAAAACCCCATTACAAGCCAGGATATACGAAACTAACTGGTTTGAGGATACTATTTGCTTTGATTAACCTACACAGTTCCTTCTGCCTTGGCACTACTAAGTCCTCTGAAATCTAACAATATTTTAGAGCTTAGCCATGTAGTCAGGAAAATTTGGACTTTGGGACCACATTTGGGTGCAACTTCCCAAAATACAAGAATCAGCAACCTTTAAAGAGTTTATTAAAACATTTACCAAATTTAATTGAACAGAATTCATATTTCCAATTTTTGAATTGGAATGGTCCTTCAGCGATGATGTCCAAGCTTTCCAAGACATCAGTTTGATCACTGTTACTATTTTGTCTCTTTGTTGGCCAATGCTGTCAGCAAGCCTCAATCTCATTCACACATCTGCTTGGTGTTGATTGCCCATGGTTGTTTGTTTTTTTCATTCACTTGATGTTTCATAGAGCCTCTTCTCTCCTCCCTTCCTTTTGTCATTGCTGTGTCTGCTTTGAACATCAATGAGATTGATCTATTCTGTGAAAAGCAATTCAGCTGAAGGACAAGAAGCAAATTGGTGGGGATGCAAATATTAATTACTCATGTGCCATTTTTATGCCATAGAAAATAGGGGTGGGGTTTTTTTTCCCATACAATTTTTTTTTTGTCTTCTCATCTTGTATATTTTCCCCTGAGGAAAAAAACAAGTCCCTTCTATGACCAAAAGAACCTAAAAATTCCAGTTTGGTAGACACAAAATGCACCGTCATACTGAACAAGTTGCATTAACTTAATAGAATGGAAATCCTATTATGAATAGAATCTGGAGAATTCCTCTTAAGTATCACTTATTGTGATTAAAATGGGTGATTCTTTCTTCTAAAGAATCTTGGGGAAAGAATAAAGAGGAGAAGTAATTGCAAAGTTTAACAGTTCAGAACACTGAGTATTTAATTCTGCCAGAAAAGATTGCACCTTAGAAGCAACCTAGAACGAAGGAGAAATTTCCTGACAGCTAGAACAATTAATCAGGGGAACGACTAGCTTCAAGAAGTTATGGATGCTCCAACACTGGAAGCTTTTAAGTGCCAGCATTCCAGAAAATCTCCACTCCAACAAATAACTCTTGAGACAGACATCCTCTCCAGAGTTCTTTTTATTAGAGGAGTAAAGTGGCAAATCTGGGAAATCCCGAATCTGAAATTCCGGGTTTCCCTTCAAGAAGTAAAAACTACAAATCCACCTCCTGCACCGCTCATTGCATCACATGCCTCAATTACCATCCGTCCCAACTTGAGACATCCTCTCAACCAGGTGCAGAAATAACATGACCTTGACTTAGAAAAAGAATGCTATTATGTCTAGCCACGTACACTCCAAGAAATTCCCCCCTCCAGGGGTGGGATTCAAAATATTTAACAACTGGTTCTGTGGGCATGGCTTAGATGGTGGCCGTGGCTTTGTGATCGTTATTGGCTGGGTCGAGGCACTCATCTCCTCACCTGGCCTCTCATGACTGTGGGGATGCTGCAACATCATAAGTGTGAAAAACAGTCATAAGTCACTTTTTTCAGTGCCATTGTAACTTTGAAAGATCACTCCACACAAGCAAAGTACCAGTAAAGGACAGGAAAAAATCTCCAGAGAAGTTCTTGAGACAGGAAGTCTCGTCCTGCCAAGAATGTAATAAGGATTAATGGAGAGGCAGTTTCTGTAAGCAACACCAGAATGTTTCCTTTCTGCTTTCCTTACAGGATTAGGCCAGTAATTTCTTCTAACAATCGGTTCTCCGAACTGCTTAGAATGTTAACAACCGGTTCTAGCGAATAGGTGCGAACTGGTAGAATCCCACTCCTGCCCCCCTCCCATTTTTCCAGGCTCAAGAATGTGGCCGTGTGGAAGCATCTGGTGCTAAGATGGCTTCCAAAACTGTCATTAAGAAGAGATTGGACAATCATTTATCTGAAATGGTATAGGGTGTTAGACCTCCAAGATCCTTCCAAATCTATTATTCTGTTATTCTCATATGGTTCATAGATTGTGTTTGAACAGGGGTGTCAAACTCAAGTCCTGCAGGCTGGATCTGGCCCACTGGGCAGCCCTGGAAACTGTGAGGACCAGCACAGTGTGTCTGCCAGAAAAAATGGAGCTCAGGAGGGCCGCAGGCAGCCTTCCCGAGCTCCATTTTCACTGGCTGGGGGCTGTAGGAGGATGTCGCAGCTGGAAAAACAGGCCACCACAAGCACCCCCAACATAAGTGATGTCAAGCTGGCCACGCCCATCCCATCCCAGCCATGCCCCCCCACCCACACAAACCCATCCCCCCCCAAAAAAAAAGTCTTACACAACCCTGATGTGGTCCTCAATTGAGTCAAGTTTGACACCCCCGCGTTAGAAAGTTAAATCTGTAGAGTGTCACTTTTGGGTCCATGAACTGAAACAGTAAAAATTTATTGCAGTGTTGCCAAGGGAATGACAGCCAACAATACCATGTGAGACTGAACTCTGAATTCTACTTGTATTTTTAAATCAGCACTTGTGTTTTGCAGCAGTAATGAAAGGCTGACACAAAGAATTTTAGCAATCAGCTCTATGCACTGTTTCCTTCAGATTGAGATGACATGGGAGATAAATGGCATTTCTAATAGAGTTTTGCTAGGGGTATTTAAAACGGTGTCATAGATTCATCCAGGAAGTTACTGTTTGACTTCCCGTGGTGACTGCCTAGACAAATCCCTGCAGTTTTCCTGACAAGATTTCAGAAGTGGTTTGCCATTGCCTCCTTCCTAGAACTTAGAGAGAATGACTGGTCCAAAAGTTCCCCAGGCTTAGGCTTTGTACTAAGGCAGGACGAGAACTCACGGTCACCCATTCCTAGCCTGGGATCTAACCACTACACCAAACTGACTCTCTTGTTGTAGGTATCTAGCTCAAATTACTTATCTTCAAGGCAATGCTGCATATCGGTTGTGAGTTGAGGGGTAATATTTGCGTGTGTATGTGTGTGTGTGTGTTTATACAGTCTATCATCATTTTCTTTTAATAACCCCATAATCCCTTGCAGGGTGGAGTCTGGGCAACTGAATGGAGCTGAGTGTTTCCTGGCCGGATGCCCTTCCTGCCTCCAATGCAGAGTTTTGTTCAGCAGATATATTCTTATTGTGCCCAGAGGGAGAAATATCTGCCTCTACCTAGGATTGAACTCACAGCCTCCTGATGGTGAGGCGAGAGCTCCATCTCTAGGCCACCACCACACCAACTGTGTATTTATGCACTCTATGTGAATTATTAATTTCATATTTGTTGCATTTAATTAAGTCAGTAATTTCATGCCCAAATCATAGCAGGGCTATTGAGATGTCTACGTTTTGACAACCTCATAAAGCATACCATTGCATAATTGATTTTATACGATAGAAGCAAAAGCTATTAATGGAGAGCTGACGACTGATTGTTTTTCAAATATAAAAATGCCTTGCTAGCCGATCAGGAACAAAAACACACATCTCTCTTTTGTACACACACACACACACACACACACACACACACACACACACACATACACACCATGTATATATTGGGGCCAGAAGGTTAGCTTCTAATAGTTTTGCCTGCCTAAGGAGCAACTTCACTTATTTCTTCCACAAGGTCATTTTAAGGACATCTCCAGTAATTTTACTTCCCAAAGCTTCAGAAGCAATTTGAGGATGATTCTTGATAATTTTGAAAGTTCTTCCAAATCTAAAGGCTAAAACATCACAGCCACTTTTACCTCCGTAAAAAGAGTCCCCATTCTCCAAAATTCACACAAAAAGAAAGAAAAATAGTTTTTCAAATGGTTGTTCACGTTTCTTATTCTTATCCCCAAGTCATTCTTAAACCCCCAAAAAACAAAATTGGGGGGGGGGGGGGGAGGAAAGAAATATTTCCAAAGATTTCATCCTTGCTTTCTGTCTTCTCCTCCTCCACTTCCTCCTCCTCCTCTTCTTCCTCCTCCATCTTCCTTCTCCTCCTTTACCACTACTCCCTCTTCCTCTCTTTTCCTCCTCCTCTTCCTCCTTATCTTCCTCTTCTTTCTCCTTTTCCTCTTCCTCCTTTTCCTCTTTTCTCTTCTTCTTCCTCCTCCTCCTCCCCTTCCTCCTCCTCCTTTACCTACACCTCCTTTTCCTCCTCTTCCTCTTCTTCCCTCTCTTCCTCTTCTTCCTCCTCTTCCTTTTCCTCTTCCTCCTTTTCCTCTTCCTCCTTCTCCCCTTCTTCCTCCTCCTCCTCCTCTTCTTCTTCCTGCTCCTCCTTTTCCTCCTCTTACTCTTGCTCTTCCTCCTCCTCCTCCTCCTCCCCCCTCCTCCTCTCTTCATAATTTATCAGGCAAATTGCTACCTTGCTGAAAATGGGCTGTCAATAATTGAAGTGCTTTGTCACATAAAATGTCATCTAGGGCATGGCTCCTTTTTATGGCACTGCCTGGGTAAATGGTTTGTTCACCTACACTGGCTAATTTATGAGAAATGTTCCTATCCATTTGCCCCTGATGGAGGGCGAAATCTTCCTTAGCACTTGGCATTCTGTTTCAAAAAGGCTGTTTTATTCATTCTGAATCTTAGAAATGCCTCTGCCCACAGACAGATTAATCTTGGGCCGTATTGAGCCGTTCCCATGTACAATTGCTTTTGTTTTTTTATTGGGGACCATCTATCTATCTATCTATCTTCACACAAAGGCTTAAGCTGACTTTAAATTCCCTCGGCAACAACCGCAAAATACAGCCTTTAACTTGATTTATACACTGCTTGAAGCATTCACTCATATGTGATTTTTTTTCTTTCTTTTTTTTAAAAAAGAGTCTTATCCAGAGCTGTTTTTGCTGCAGTGGGTTAGCCAGTAAATATTTTGCTTTAAGGAGAATTTTATGTCCAGGCGGCAATAATTTAAAAAAATTACAAATTTCCTCAGAACTGCTTTGGGCTATTGCAAAATGAATCATGGCCTCACCATTGTAATCATCACCCATTATTTATTTATTTACAAGATGAAGCTTTTCTTAAATAAGAACCAGGCCAATAACCACCACAATTATAATTCAATTTGCCTAAAATAGGATAGGTTAATTGCACTATAATAGTTTAAATAACATAGTTAAAAAGCTGCTTTTCTTTTTGTCTCAAAGTACATTCCAAGATGATGCATAAATACATATCAACACACACACACACAAATGCACATACATATGTACACACACAAATAGTCCTTGATTTACGACTGGTTGCTTAGTGACCATTCAATGTTACGACCAACCCGAAAGAGGACTTATGACTTGGGTTTTTTTAAAATTAATTTATATTATAAAGATACAAAAAATACAAAAGCAAATAGTAGGAAAAATAGGGAAGAAGGGAAAAGTCTGGAAAAGAAGGAGAAAAAAGAAAGAAAAGGCATCTACTTCCAACTCTCTTTGGTGCAGTAGAATAAGGCATTAACATCAAATCTCAAATCTTTTTACTTTTTACATGATAGTTTAATCTAGCCATTTCTAGAACAACACATCAATCTAATCGGTAAAACCCACAATCAAAGTTTCATTCTTTTCCACCTCAAGCACAAAGTCCAGAAGCTGTTTTCAAGTAGAAATAAAAGTATTTGTGTCTTTTTTCTTCTTCTTTGATCAGAGCAATCAATTTAACCATCTCTGCTAACTCCATCAAGTTTTGCAGCCATTCGTCCATTGGGGAGATCAAAATGTCCTTCCATTTTTGTGCATAGAGTAGTCTTGCTGCCGTCAACATATATAACATCAAAGTTCCATTAAACCCAAAAGAAAAGCCTCTGGATTCAAAGTTCTGACCAAATTTTGGGTGCTTGGCAAAATGGCAGCATTTCTGGCCATTTGCCAGAATGGAGACTCTGATACAGAGTCCCCTGTATCAGGTTTCCAAGAAATACACCTATAGCAAACTGGACTCCAAGACAAGCAAGGTTCTCAAATATTAGTTTTAATTAGACATATCATATTGGCAATGGCTGGGACAAACTGATTCTAAAATGTTCCCCCAGTTTTCATTTCATTAAAAGTAAAAATTCCTCCCCTTTCCCAAACAGTCATTCACATAGTCCAATCAAGGGGCCATCCGGTTGCCTGGTAACATCAGTCCTCCTTTCTCCAGCCATGGTGAGAACGTCCTTGGTTCCCAGGAGAAAATACTTTGTTTTGACTACAAAACCCCAATTATCTCTATTCCCTCCTCCTTATCCCTCAGCTTCAGTGTGGCAACAACAAAGCCTCAAAATGGCTTCGGTCAGGTCAGCTTCAAGGTTGACACTGTGATCATGGTACAGCATTTTACGATGGTTTTGCTGAAAAACCATCATTTTGTGACAGTCTTTTTGTGTCTAGCTATGCATTACCATGTTTCCCCGAAAATAAGACTGGGTCTTGTGTTCATTTTTGCTCCAAAAGATGCATTAGCGCTTATTTTCCAGTTAAGTCTTATTTGGGGGGGGGGGGGAAATACAGTATTAAATGCGTCCATCTGGCTGATGAACTTAACTGGGACTTATTTTGGGGGGAGGACTTATCTTATCAGCAACTGAAAAATCATGTTAGGATTCTGGTTGGGTCTTATTTTCAGGGAAACACTGTAGAAAATATTCACAGATCTCCTGGAAATGTCTTGGTTTCTTAGCAGCCTTTTGAAAGACTAGAGATTTCACAGGGTATATGCCTCTGATGTTTGTGTATGTGTGTATTGGTTTTGTGTGCAGGTTAATGCTCTCTAAGAATCCATTCTCCGGCCTTTGGTTGGGTTCTTTGGTTGAGCCAAGACCCCAAAGCTTCACAAGGATGGTTAGAGCAAAATACATGATTGTCGATGGTTTCACATGTCTGTATATTGGTTTTTAACTTGCTTTGATTGTATTGTTGTTTCTAATTTATCATGAGCTTCCCAGAATCACTTAGATGACCGTACAATTTAAATTAATAACAGTAACAGCAATAATAACACAAATCACCTTGAAAGCAGCTCCAGAAAGCAGCCTTCTTACAGAAGAGAACAACTTTTGGGTCGCTTCATTTCTGGGGTGTCTTATGACTTTTTCAGGCCTCTGGAAAATGCCAGTATAGATTGTCCTCAACTTACAGCCATTCATTTCATGACTATTTCAATGGCACTGAAAAAAATTGACATGACCGTTTTTCACACTTAAGACTATTGCAGCATCCCTGTGGACACATCATCAAAATTCAGATACTTAGCAACTGACTCATATTTATGACAGTTGCATTGTCCCAGAGTCATGGGATCCCCTTTTGCAACCTTCTGACAAGCAAAGTCAATAGAGAAGCCAGATTGACTTAACAACTATGTTACTAACTTAACAACTGCAGTGATTCACTTAGCAGCTGTGGCAAGAAAGGTCATAAAGTAGGGCAATTTTTATTCCACTTTTATTTTATTAGTCAACAAAAGGCAGCATGCATATCTAATTTTTTTGCTCAGATTTCATTTTTAAAAGTTTCTCCTTTTCAATGATAATACCTGGGGGTCTAAATGTGTTCAGGGCCATATTTCCTGATTATGTTAACATCTACTGATTAGAGGTTTCTTGGCTGCTATATATACTTAATTTTCTTTTCTGTTTGCCTTTGCCATTTGGTTTTAATTGATTTTCTGATTGTTTGTTGCCTAGAGTTGATGTTTGAGGTAGACGCCCAAATAAATTGAATAAATACATACATTTTAAAAATATGCCGTCACCGTCATGGACCACGAAATAAAACAAGTCCTGATACTTTAATATTAATGTGGAATTTCCTTCTGCTGATTAAAACTGGGTTTTGCTTCATTCCTGGGGTTTCCTTGAATAAAGCCAGAAAACAATGCACCGTGCGTACCATCAGAATGATGGCAATTTGGCCACAGATTCTGTGAGTGGGAAATGTGGCACAACTCTTCAAATGTCTGAAGACTGTCAGGAAGAATTATTTATTTGCTACCCTTCGGTCATAATCGTGTTTGTGATTGATTTGATGAGAGACAAATATTTGTCCTCTTCTACTTCAAAGGACTACAGTTGCATCAGGGTTTGTTTGGGCTGAATATCACAAGAAACATTTTCATAGAGAAAAAGCATTTCAAAAATCAACAATTCCTTGGAGAAACGGGGTTTTCACTGGATTTTCAAGTTCATTGGAGTTTGAAGCAAAAACTAGCCCAGCCATTTCCGAACTTAGGTAGAGTCCTCTCATGGCCCTGTCAGAGTCTGAATCTAAGGAGGAAGATGAACAGCTGATAGGGAGTGGGAGTGTGGCTCCATTAGCTGTGGAGGAAACCAAGCAAGGACAAAGTCCAGCTGGGCAGATCAGGGAAGAGGTAGAACAAGGGAGAGGGAGTTCAGAGAAAGACCCAGGCCCACCCCCTCTTCATCTTAGGGTACGCAGGGAGGAACGGAGAAGAGCAACATGGGTTGCATGGCTTATGGGGAAAGAAAGGGCCCTGATTCCCTTCATTAGCCACAGCTGGGAAGAGAGTTTAAAAGAAATGCATGCTGTGTGCGGCAGCTGTTGGGAGCAAACATGAGTTTATCTTGTGTTGACTTTGCTTATCTATGTTCCTGGCGTCTTCCCAACCATGTTGAGTTATTGCCCTGCCTTCACATTTGGACTTATTATTCCTGCCCTGCTGGACTAATTACCTCATTTTGCCTTGATTGGACTTATAGTTACAGTTTTTGTTGACCATTTTTTGCATTTGATTCTCTGTAGCCCAAGGCTGTTCCTGGGAGAGTTTTTCTCCAGCCAGAAGGTAACCAGGACATTGGAGGCAAAGTTGGAGCTAATAAAGGGACTCCTGCTGATTATCTGACTGTGTTGCCTTTGGGCCACACCCCAGGTCATCACATGTCCAAGCAGATGAATTCTAAAAGGACTATTATTTGTTGACAATCCTGAATGAATAATGTAGGGTTATACTCATACAGGTAGTCCTCAATTTACAACCACAATTGAACTGAAATTCCTGTTGCTAGGCAAGGCAGCTGTCAAGTGAGTCTTGTCCCATTTTACGATCTTTCTCGCCACTGCTAAGTGAATCGCTGAAATTAAGTTAGTAACACAGTTGTTAAGGGAATCTGGCTTCCCCACCGACTTTGCTTGGTCACAAAAGAGGATCACATCACTTCAGGACACTGGTCGTTAAGTGTGAAAAATGGCCATAACACACTTTTTCAGCACCGTTGTAACTTCAAACAGTCATTAAATGAATGGTTGTAATTTGAGGACAATCTGTATGTTGGATTGCCTTCCCCAAACTGTGGGTGAAAAGTTACACTCACCACTCTGTCATGATCAAAATTGAACAATGTCATGGGATCTATGGTTAGTCTTTCTGTTGCCACTTCTCTGTGCTTAGAGGAGGATCATCTATTTCTGTATCTGTTTATTTCAGGTGTCTATAAGTGTGTTTTTACAGGTATTCCTTGACTTATGGCCACAGTTGGGGCCAGAATTTCCATTATTAACCACTGCAGTTGTTAAATGAATCACACCCAATTTTACGACCTTTTTTGCCACTATTGTTCAGTGAATCACTAGTTATTAAGTGAATAGCAATAACAATATTATATAGACTTATATACAGCTTCATGGTGCTCTACAGCCCGCTCTAAGCCATTTACAAAGTCAGCCTATTGCCCCCAACAATCCAGGTCCTCATTTTTACTGACCTCAGAAGGACAGAAGGCTGAGTCAACCTTAGCCACTGAGAATCAAACTCCCGGAGTGAGCAGTGAGTTAGCCTGCAGTACTCTTCCAACCACTGCACCACCACATGCTCTATATCATGTGATCATTAAGCAAATCCAGTTCCCTGCATTGACTTTTGCTTTCAGAAGCTGACTATGAAGGTTACAAGTGGCCATTACATGACCCCGGGATGCCATAACCATTGTAACTACATTTGGGTGGCAAGCACCTGGATTTTAATCCCGTGACTGTGAGGTTTCTGCAGACATCTGTAAACATGAGGACTGGTTGTAGGTCAGGAGTCGCCAACCGCCAGTCCACGGACCTGCAGTGCTGCATGGCATGTCAGAAACCGGGCTGCACAAACAAGCAAAGCCCCATCCATGAGATGCAGCCAAATCAGCATCAGGGTAACTTGGGAGCTCCAAGAGGGAAGAGGGAATGGAGCTGGCAGAGAGAGAGAGAGAGAGAGAGAGAGAGGTGGAGCCTGGGCCATCCGTCAGCCCTCAGATGGAGGGTCAACGGCCTCCAGGTCTGAAGGTGGCTGATGAGGAAGAGGAGGAACAGCTGGGTCCAGTGTCTGATGTGTGGCTACACAGAAAGCAGAGAAGAGGAGAGCAGTGGAAAGCCTTGGGCAGATCCTGCTAGCGAGGCCCCATCATAAGCCAAGCAGCTGCCTGCACTTTGGCAGATCAAATCCCACCATGCTCAAGGTTGACTCAGCCTTCCAAATGTCAGGTTTCCAAGTGATGAAATCCATTTAAAAAGAAAAGAACAAAGTCCATCTTCCAAAACAAATTCTTTTACTTAGGAAAGGATCAAATTGGCAAAGTCCATGGTAATTCCGGATCTGACCCAACCCGGAACTATCCCACAATATTAGAAGTTAGAAACAACCCCCAAAAGTCACATTCTACAATAGAAGTAACACAATGTTGCTTGATGTTATAAATCTCCACCTCAAGGGGCCCAAGCGCTGACAGCTCGCTTTCCCACGGGAAGAAGAATCACCTAGCCTAAACAACTCTATCTCCACTCTTCCCCCCCCTTAGGAATGTGACAAGCCCGAAAACCTTCCCCTCTTGACTGCCACAGAGAAAATAAGAAAAAGAATTTAGACTAAGCCTAATTAAGATAACTACACATATGTCAATTTTGGGCTTGACACCATCTTTCTGAGGTAGGTAAAATGAGGACCCAGATTGTTGGGGACAATTGCCTGACTTTGTAAACCGCTTAGACTGGGCTGTAAAGCACTGTGAAGCGATATAAAAGTCTAAGTGCTGTTGCCATAGCTCTGGGGATAAAAGGCAGAGGGCAGAGATGAATAAGTGTGGCAGACAACTATTCATTTTCTGGATGGACGGACTTGTTAGCCGGTGAGATAAACTTTTTGCTGGGGCTGCCAGCATTCCTAATAAAGGAATATTTTGAATATAGTTACAATGGTTGCAGCATCCTAGGGTCATGTAATGGCCACTTGCAACTTTCATAGTCAGCTTCTGAAAGCAAAAGTCGATGCAGGGAACTGGATTTGCTTAACGACCACATGATATAGAGCACATGGTGGTGCAGTGGTTACAATGATGAGGGTTTGGGGAGCTGCCTCAGAACACCTCTCTCCATGAAACCGGTACCTGGTGCTGAAAAAGTTGAAGGTCACCATTGTAGGTCACTTTTTTCAGTGCCATTGTCACTTTGAATGGTTGCTGAACAAATGGTTGTTAAGTCAAGGACTACCTGTATTTCAGTTCTGCCTTGCAAGTGTCACCTTGTCGACTTTGCGCTGAATGTTCCCATGGTTGTGATTCCGCTGGTCTTCCAGAAATGTGTTAAGACGTCATCAACTCTTATTGTCTGTCCTTTTCTCTTTTGTGTTGCAGTTCCAATGGGAAATCGGTCACGTGGGCCCAGAACGAAAAAAGTTCGAGCCGAGGAGCCCACCTCTGGCAAAGGCTTTCGATCCACATCAATAAGAAAGACAACCCCAACCAAACCGCAGTGATCAAGCCCTTCTCTAAAAGCACAGACAGCAGCCGGCACGGCAGTAGCACCACAATCGCAACCACTTTCCCCGAATCTGGTGCCAAAACCCTTTACGATGTATCTGAAGCTGAAGAACACTACCCGGCTCAGTACCGCATTCAAACTCCGTCCCCCATCAGTACGGTCAGCCAGAGAACTGCTTCCCTCAGCCGGACCGAAGACGATGTTCCAACTTTCCAGTCGGAACAAGCCCAACGGAGCAGTTCTTCCCAAGGCTCCCTGATGGAGCAAATCAGCAGCGTGGTGACTCGGTTCACAGCCAACATCAGCGAGCTCAACTCCATGATGCTCTCCACCCCAACGCCAGGCCCAATGGTCACCACCCCCTTGTGCTCTTCCTACCTGATCCCGAGGGAGATCCAGCTGCCTACCACCATGACCACGTTTGCAGAGATCCAGCCTCTCCCTGCCGTTGAGGTCAACGGAGCATCTCAGTCAACCAGGGAACCATCTTGCGGAAGTGTCAAAGAAGGCCCTTCTGCAGAGACTCCAGCCCCTGCCAAGCCCGAGCTTGAAGAGTTGGTGGCTTTGACGCCACCTTCTCCATTCAGAGACTCTGTTGATTCTGGAAGTGCTTCTCCCAGCTCTCCAGCATCGGAATCCGCCCTCTGTATGCCGTCTTCGCCGAAATACGACTCACTGATGATAAAGGATTACACGCAGAGTTCTTCCTCCTTGTGAATGCAGTAGAAGTCAATGTTGAGTCACTACAGCTGCAGCTCCATCAAGGAGGTAAAGAAGTTCAGCCTCCCTGTTCTCCAGTGTTTACAGACACAGTGAGAGTAATGGGTCGTTTTTTGGGGGGGAGGAGGAGGAGGAGGAAGGGGAGAATAAAAACAACAGGTGGGTTACGTTCTTTTAAACGCACACGCACCCACTCCTTCATACACGACGAAACTTTTTCACAGATTTTTCGTGGCCTTAAAAACACGGGCTTTTCAATGGAAAACAAAAAAACTTTGCATTTATTCCTGAGGGCTGAGAGGGAGTCTCTTACATCACTTACTTGCCAAGTGCTTTGCAACAGTGAGTAATGGGAAACTGGTGGTGGAGGGTGGGGGGGGAAGACAGCAGGTAAACAACCAGAAGCGATACAACGTTTGTTTACTTGGATTCCTTAATCCAGAAGTAAACCTTGATTGTTGTTATTTTTTTTTTCAAGACACGGAAGACCAAAATCTTGAATGTACATTTTGTAGTGAACTCCAGACCGGGGACCAAAAGATCCAGCTATTTTTGTTTTGTTTTGTTTTTCCTTTCAGTTGAAAGTGTTTGTTTGTTTTTAAATGAAGATCTCAACCAATGGTAATATATTCAGTCACAACGGAACATTGTTGACTAACTTGGCAGTGCGCTGCCATTGATAGATGTAAGTTAACACAATGCAGCACACAGCTGCACTCAAAGAGGGCTTTTGTAGAATAACTTCCCATCTGAGGATATGTTTAAGAGAGAGAGAAGGGGGAGAAAAAATATCTCTCTTCAGTTAAGTATTGTTATTATTTTTCCCTTGATTATCATGGGATTCATCTCCAGAACGACAGCATTCTGGAAGGAATTTTTCCTTACCATTTCACCATGTTGCCGATCAATAACAAAGTAGCAAAAAAAAAAAAAAAAGAGGGGAAAAAAATCACAAAATAATAATAATATAGTAATTGTATTTTGTGGAGTACTGTTTTGTAATTCCCTGATCAGGACATAACATTGAGCTGAATATTCACTTTCTCTACTGATGTGGTGGAGCATAAGGGTTGCTACCTGTGTTCCTGAGGAAAACGCATGTTTTTACAGATGTTCTTGCATTAACCTTGCCAGGCAGCAAAGATAAAGATCTTCCAGTCATAAAGAGGAAAATAGCCACCTCTAACAGTGGGAGACAGGCTTTCTGTAAAGGGGTGGAAAGGGTGTGTAAAGCATGGGCAGGGCAGTTCCAGGATTACTTCTGATTGGGAGACAAGAGTGCCACTTCACCTTCTGTCCATCATCATCTTCATTTAAGGACCCCATAATCCCTTGCAGGGGTGGAGTCTCGGCAACTGAATGAAGCCAGCAGAGTGTTTTAACGGCCAGATGCCCTTCCTGTCACCAGTGCGGAGATTTGTTTAGCAGATATATTCTCAGTGTGCCCAGGGAGAGAAATATATGCCTCTACCTAGGGTTGAACTCACAGCCTCCGGATTGTGAGGTGAGAATTCCACCTATAGGCCACCACACCTCTCCTAGTCAGCCTCCATCTGCAGAAGAAAATGCAATATAAGAACCTCAGTGTCGTGGGCCAATCAGGCAACCATCATTTTTCACAGAGTTTTAAAACTTTATTAGGGACCATTCTCTCCCCCTTCCCCACAACATCCCTACTACCACTTCTACTTTAAGAGTCAACTTTTTCAGGATGTTCCAACAGGCAATAGGCTCATGATCCAGTTTTTTGGGGGTCTCGCTGTCCTTTCTAGTCCTTTTCGATTTAGACATGCACAATAATCCCCAAAATCAGGGAATCACCCAATAATACCCATCATTAAGGTCACGGGCTACTGTTTTTAATCTAATGAAAGTAGCTTGATTGCACTGAACAACCTTCTTCAGATGATCCAGAATTGGGAGAGAAGATAATTGAGCTGCTAAATTAGACGCGGTTTGAGCCTTCAGTTGAAAAAGTAGAATTTCAACATCAGAAACATGCCTTGTTCTGTCTTGCCTTTAAATGAAACCAAAACCTTTCTCCTGCATTTTCCATTTCTATCGGGTCTCCAAACTAGGCAACTTAAAGGCTGGTGGACTTCAATTCCCAGCATGGCTGGCTGGGGAATTCTGGGAATCGAAGTCCACCAGTCTTAAAGTTGCCAGGTTTTTAAGATCCCTACTATATCCCATTTAAACATCTAGCTAGGCTAACCCTTTTGGCCTACAGATAGTCCTTTACTTACGACCAGAATTGGCACTGGACTATCTGTTGTATGTCACCGGAGTTGTAAGTCAAGTTGTACCTGATTTTAAGGTGATTTTTATGGCAGTCATTAGACAAAATCATTGCAGTCATTAAGCAAATCCCAGGGCCATTAAGGGAATCCAGCTTCCCCCTTGCTGGAATTCAACAAAAATGGTTGCAAGTTTCATTCACGTGACCACAGGATGATGCCAACAGTCACAAATGTGATTCAGTCACCAAGTGTCCAAATTGTGACCCTGTGACCACAAAGATGATGGTGACAGTTGTAAATGTGAGCAAGTTACATTTTCCAGGGTCATTGTAACCTTGAACCATCGTTAAAGGAACGGTTGTAAATTGAGAACTATTTATATATTGCTAGAGTTGTACCTTGGCACAGTTTGTTCAAGGGTTCCAATGAGGTGTAAAATATATATTGGGATAGGTAACTGTTGCTAAACTACAGGTAATTCTCGACTTACGACCACAACTGAGCCCAAATTTTCTGTTGCTCAGTGAGATGTGTTAAGTGAATTATACCCCATTTTACAACTTTTCTTGCCAGAGGTCATTAAGTGAATCTGGCTCCCTTGATGTTGCTTGTCAGAAGGTCACAAAAGGGGATCACGCGAGCCTAGGGCACTGCAACTGTCATAAATAGGAAGCAGTTGCTTGTAATGGTTGTACATGGCATGAAAAACGGTCGTTAAGTCACTTTTTTCAGTGACATGGAAACTTCGAACAGTCACTAAATGAATTGCGATAAGTCGAGGACTACCTGTACAGTTTCCAACATTTCCTACCACTGGCAATGCTTCCTAGCACCCTGCAAGGCACAGGATGTTATCCATGGCCTAAGTGGTTTTATTTGCATATATGTTAGTTTCCTTTTGCAGTTGTTATGGGGAGATAAATGCATGCTAAACTCCTGTTCCCAGGGCTGGGCTGCTGGGGGTTCGCAGGGGTTCGGAAGAACCTCTAGCTAAGATTCTGTGCAGTTTGGAGAACCCCCAAATCAGGGGTGGGATTCTACTGGCTCTGTCCGGCTCTGTAGAACCCGTAGCTCTGAAGAGCAGCAGACATAAAACCGGTTCTATGTCTGCTGATGTTTTGGCCCTCCCGCCCGCCTGCCCGGGCTCTTACCTGACCTTTATTTCCTGCTTTTTCAACCTCAGCTTCCGTGCGAGGTACAGCTGCAGTTGAAAAAGCAGGAAAAAAGTGCTTTTTCAAACGCTGCTTCCCTGAACGCAGCGCTGCTCAGCTGTCCAGGCAGCAAGCTAATGAAGATTTACATGCACGCGCAGCATGCAGGGAAGCACATCGTAAATCACCAAACTGGTAGTTAACCCTGTCGGATCTCACCCCTGCCTCAAATCCCACTCCTGGCTGGTTTTACCCACCCCTTGCCTCCCTTCCCAGGAGTCCCCACATGGCCCATTTTGGATGCAAGTAAGTGCAGGGTGAGTGTGGAGGCTCAGGGAGGGTGAAAAATGGGCCTGCCAGGAGTTCAGGAAGGCCAGAAATGGGCCTCTTTCCAGCTTCCAGAAAGCCTCCGGAGCATGGGGAGGCTGTTTTCACACTCCAGAGAATCAAGTTAAGCCTCCGGAGCCCGGGAGGGAAAAATGCCCCCCCCCAAGATTCAGGAGACCAACTAGGCCATGCCCACCATGGCCATGGCCACCCATCAACTGGCAGAGAACCGTTGCTAAAAATTTTGAAGCGCACCCCTGCCTGTTCCCCTTTATATTTAGAACCTATGAATAAGTAAGGTAATAGTAAGGAGATCTCTCAGCAGTCCCTTTTTTCCGAAGCCGAGCAGACAGACCATAATCAGATTCCTGGCAGGAACTTTTCAACATCTGTGAGCCCTAAGCAACTGCCCATCACCGCCAGTTTCTGGTGCCAGCTGTGCTCAAACTCACCATAAAACAATCCTCACGATCGTTGCCTCTGGCACCAAAAGAAGAGCTCATCAATTTATATATTCTACAGAGAAATTACAAATATTTAAAAAAAAAAAAACAACCGTGGACTAAACAGATGTTCTGAGTTACAGAGATAGGCAGATACATTAATGCATAAGGACCTCCTGAGTGGCAACAACACTAACGAAAACATGTGTTTCATTAGGGCAGCGTTCATCTACTTTGTGTTCTCCAGCTCAGCTACGATCAGAGAACATTTAGAGTTATCAAATCTGGATTGCAAGAAACATCCCAAACAGCCCCTAAATCACAGCAAAGATTTTTAATTTTTTTTTTTCATGTCCTCTATAAATTATCCCAATGTTTCCACACCAGCTCTGGTGGCTTCATCAACCTCTCCATCCAGCCAAGAATACAAGATGTTTTAAAATTTCGTCGAACAAAAAAATTATGAATTCGAATGAACAAAATGAAAAAAAAATTAAAATGTGCCAGGGGTGATAGGCATTATTGCTACCACACACTTCCCTTAAGGAACCTCTTAAATATGGAGTGAGTTCCAGTTGGAATGAAAACTGTGAAAGTTAGCAGCTGAGACAGCTGAATCGGATAAGCTATTCCAGACTTTGACTACTCGGTTACAAAAATCAATATTTTTTACAATCATGTTTAAAGCGGTTTACATGAAGTTTAAAGTGGTTGTTAGCATGCGTTATGAGTAAAACTAAAAAAAAAAAAAATCATTTACAGCTAGGACATTACGGTGTACAACTTTGTATGCGATTCCTAAATCTGACTGCAAACCTCAACAGTTCTAAACCAAGATTTTCAAGCCTAGTTGCAATTCCATGTCTCAGAGTTGGCTTGCTGTCAGGGTTCCGACGATTGCCCTAATTAAGCCATGAGCCTCAAGCCAGGCTTTCGAAGAATCCAAAAGATTTATTAGGAGTAACATGTCCGGCACTAACCCATATGAGGCCAACTCTAAGACACATAATTTACTATCACCTATGACCCTGTTTCCCCTCAAACCCCTGGGTGTGTCATAAATCAGATTCTCCAACGAAACACATTCACAGGCTGGGTGTCATCAATCACACTTTCCGATGAAGGATTTTCACGGGCAGAAGATCCAGTAGCCTAGGCTACAGATGTGGACTGCTGGGGATTTGTAGGGGCTTGGGAGAGCCCCTAGATAAGATTCTTTGCCGTTCAAAGAACCCCCAAATCCCACTTCTGGCTGGCCCTGCTCACCTCTCCCCTCCCCTCCCCTCCCCTCCCAGGAATCCCCACATGGCCCATTTTAGGTGCAAGTAAAGTGCATGAAGGCTCAGGGAGGGTGAAAAACAGGCCTACAGGAAGTTCGGGAAGGCCAGAAATGGGCCTGTTTCTGGCTTCCAGAGAGCCTCTGGAGCCTGGGCAGGCTGTTTTAGCCCTCCCGGAGGTTCGAGGAAAGCCTCCGGAGCACGGAGAGGGCAAAAAACGCCCCTCCCCCTGCTGTGCTGCAGGAGGCCGACTAGGCCACGCCTACCATGGCCACACCCACTCAGCAACCGGGCAGAGAATCCGTTGCTAAAATTTTTGAAGCTCGCCTCTGGACACTGCAACAGTCGTGAAGTGTGAAAAATGGTCGTCAGTCAATTTTTTTCCAGTACCGCGGTAACTTTAAACAGTCACTAAATGAATTATTGTTAATTGAGAACTCCACCATAACAGTCTGGATTAACCCTGGGACTAATTACAACGAACAGCTTGTGCTTGTTGATACAAAAAGTATGGATTTGTTGTCTCTGTCAGAAATATCATGCAGACAACTCAGGCTTATTGTGTGGACCTTTGATGTTGCAAAGCTGTTTCCCAGATATGTAGATTTCCCATCTTTTAGTTATTCAACACTTTGTCTCCTAGTCAAATCCATTAACTGGCCTCTGATAAGCTTTGTTTTTGAAGATATCAGAAGAGTCATTAGATTCTAACTGAGCCTTTGATGTTTGACTTGCTCTACCATGTAGCAAAGCAGCCTTTTAAATTCATTTCCCTTAAGTGCTCAGAAAATTACAGAGGCATCCTGAAAAAAAAAATCACGCGTTTGACCAAAAATAACATTAAATCTCTTAAGGCACTCTTCTGTTCATGATTCATGCTTTCAGCCAAATGCATAAATAGCATTTTTTTTTTCTGAATGTAATTCAATGTGAAGAAAACAATCGCAAAGAGGCAGTTAATATAGAGCTCTAATAGAAGAGAATATTTGCAGCTCAGGGTTGAACTGTGGGATCTTTGGTGCTCTTTGAGCTTGGCTGTTTTCTTGCAAATGTTTCATTCTCCAACCGAGTAACGTTTTCACTGCTAAAAGGAAGTGGGGCTCGCTCCCTGATGTCGTTACCTAGCTGGGTAATGAAACATCTGCAAGAAGACAACCAAGCTTATACAGCACCAGGGACCCCATAATAGCTAGAGGGAAGCAACATTTTTGAAAAAGATACAGAAAACCCTTGGCCATCTAATGATCATCCAGATTTTTGCAGCCCAGCTAATGAGGTGGAACGATGTCCAATACTATTTTAGAACTATGATGGACTTATCATTATCTGGGCTGGAGAGAAAAATCCAGTTACCAGAACAAAGAATCTTTGTTCCTTACCTGTATTTCTTCAGTCAGAGTGTAGGTGATCATACCTGAATAAACTTCTCCAAGAGAAATAAAATCCTGTGAGATAGCATACTACAGAGAAATGCTTCAACCCAG
This sequence comes from Laticauda colubrina, assembly GCA_015471245.1. Classification (NCBI taxonomy): domain Eukaryota; kingdom Metazoa; phylum Chordata; class Lepidosauria; order Squamata; family Elapidae; genus Laticauda; species Laticauda colubrina. Next base: position 9,527,035 of record BLBF01000006.1, on the reverse strand, counting down.
CCTGTTATTTCATTGCTGATTTTTTTTTTCTTTTAAATCTAGGGGAGCATTACAATCCACAAAACCTAGTACTCTATCTTGGCACATTGTGGTTGCAAGTTTAAGCCAGTCACCAGCAATCAGTGGTGAGATTCAAAAAATTTTTTACTACCCATTCTGTGGTCGTGGCTTGGTGGACATTGCAGGGGAAGGATATTGTAAAATCTCCATTCCCACCCCACTCCTGGGGAAAGCTACTGCAAAATCCCACTCCCTCCCCCACCCCACTAACCTGCTTTCCAGCTCCATTCTCCTGTGCAGGGCAACAAAAGAAGATTCAGCTGATCAGCTGGGGCTCGGGAGGCAGGGAATAGATGGCGGCAGGGCCAGTCAGAGGTGGTATTTGCCAGTTCTCCTAACTACTCAAAATTTCCACTACTAGTACTCCAGAACTGGTCAGAACCTGCTGAATACCACCTCTGCCAACAATATTTTAAGATGCCTTCAGAAGATGATGACTAAATCAAACTAAATGGCCCCCAATTATGCTTGAAAAAATGAAAATGCTTTGTTCAGCTATGGAAACCTTGGTGTGATTGATCTGAAGCACCTCTACATGAGATGGGGAAGAGAGAGGACACTTTGCAATGGGACTACTGATTTTGAAAAATGAGGCTATCGAATAAGTTACTCATACTGGCTAATGCTACGTCCAGATTCAAAGGCAATTTCTGAATTGCCTGTATCCGAGGGATAAAACAGCCAAGAAAGAAGTATTTCTCCCTACTTCTGCTTGGTCACCAGGAGAAGGAGATTTTGGACTAGTTTAGTTTAGTTTACTTTATTGTCATTGCACCTCGTACAACGAAATTAAATACCATCTTCAGTGTACAGTGAACTAGACATGTTTTTGGCTTGGTGTTACAGTCATAAAAGCAGAACAGTGTGTTAGGAGTATGTTAATAACTTTGACTGTAAGATGAAAATAAAATATCTATCAAGGCAAATTTGAACTCTGATGACATCATGATCATGTAGACTTGTCATCAATAAGTGTTTTGTGCTCTGGCTGGTGCTTTGATGGTGTCTTGCAATGCATTTATATGTTCAAAAATCTAATTTCTTTGAATCAATGAATAGTTTGCTATAACTGTTTTTCTAATTTTTGATGAAGTCAGTGCAATGAATTACTACGACAAGCAAGCTTTTTTTAAAATGTTGCAGAACCGTTGAATTATAAGCAGAAATTATTGCTCCATTCAAAAAAAAAAAAAAAGCATCTCCAGCCATTGTATCAGAAGCAACCATACAAGAAATTATAATTATGGAGGGATATATCTACAGTTTCGTTGATAACACCGCCTGAGTTTGTCCTATCTTTCCTTTTCTGATAAGACCACTAAGGTCTCTTCCAAGACTGTTACTCTGTAAGTTACAGACATAGTTGAATATGTTTCTATGACTGCTTTTGTACAGTGCAGATAGTTAGCAAATGAATTAACCCATTAGAACCGCGGTGGCGCGGTGATTAGAGTGCAGTACTGCAGGCTACTTCTGCTGACTGCCGGCTGACCCACAATTTGGCAGTTCAAATCTTACCAGGTTTAAAGTTGACTCAGCCTTCCATCCTTCCAAGATAGATAAAATGAGGACCCAGATTGTTGGGGCCAATAGGCTGACTTTGTAAAGCACTTAGAGAGGATTGTAAAGCACTGTTAAGCATTTATAAGTCTAAATGCTATTGCTATGCTATATATATTGAGCTAGAAAATAACTAAATGGGCAGTTCCAGACCAGGTATTAAATCAGACTTGTTATGTTGTGGGAATGCAGCATCTGCTAGCTTCAAAACTATATGAATAATGTATAATGTGCTATATGAGCAGGACCTACTTATATATAGAGTACTGCATCCAGTTTTGGTCACCACACTATAAAAAAGATGTGGAGACTCTAGAAAAAGTGCAGAGAAGAGCAACCAAGATGATTAGGGACATACAATGAATGGTTGCAGGAACTGGGCCTGGCTAGTCTAGTGAAGAGGGGAGACATGATAGTGGTCTTCCAATATTTGAGGGGCTGCCACAGAGAGGAAGGGGTCAAACTATTCTCCAAAGCACCTGAAGACCAGACAAGGAATAATAGATGGAAACTGAACAAGGAGAGATTTAACCTGGAAACAAGGAGAAACCTTCTGACAGTGAGAACAATCAACCAGTGGAACAGAAGTTGCCCTCGGAAGTTGTGGGAGCTTCATCCCTGGAAGCTTTCAAGAAGAGATTGGACTGCCATTTGTCAGAAATGGTGTAAGCTCTCCTGCTTAGGTGGGGGGTTAGATTAGATGACCTAGAGGTCCCTCCCAACTCTGATTATCTGTTATCTGTTAAACATATCATAATTCAGTTCCTGGACTGTGACTCTGTCGCAGTTTAGGATCATGAGGATAAAGTCTCCTTCAAATGGAGGTGAGCTCCAGATGACTTCATGGATACTTCTTGTAGTTTTTTTGATAACAAAATGGAAGTGGTTTATCACTCTTTTGTTGTTCAGGATATTCTTCCAATTTCTCAGTGTAGTATTCAGTCCTGAGCTTTCCTAATGGACACCTAACACTTAGCTTTCTTTCCAAGATCTTCCAAGATCAGTTGGATATTACTTCTTAGTCAGTGGTGGGATTCAAATAATTTAACGACCGGTTCTCCACCCTTATGATTATTCCAACAACCAGTTTGTTAAACTGCTCAGAAAGTTAACAACTGGTTCTTCCAAACTGGTGCATGCTGGCTGAATCCCACCACTGGTCTTAGTTGGGAGGCATGAATGCAAAGCCAGGGTTGGACAGATGAAAAGAGCAGAACAACAAAAGCAAGTTCTGCTTTGGGGTCATTTCTAGTTGTGGACATTGCAGGTATTTCAGATTATTTGTCTGAAATGGTACAGATAGTCCTCGACTTACACCCACAATTGAGCCCAGGACTTATGTTGCTAAGTGAGAAATTTGTTGAGTGAGTTTTGTCCCATGTTACGACCTTTCATGCCAAATTTTTCAAGGGAATCGCTGCAGTTGTTAAGGAAGAAAGTTCTTAAGTGAATCTGTCTTCCCCATTGACTTTGCTGGTCAGAAGGTTGCAAAAGATGGTCATGTGACTCCAGGATACGCCAACCATCGTAAATGTAAAATCAGTTGTCAAACATCCAAATGTAAGTCACGTGACCATGGGGATATTGCAATGGTTGTAAGTAGGAGAATTGGTCACAAATCACTTTTTTCAGTGTTGCTGTAACTTCTAAGAGTCACTAAATGAACTGCTGTAAGTCGAAGACTACCTGTATAGTGCGTCCTTTTTAGCACGAGGTGGGACTAGAAGACCTCCAAGGTCCCATTCAACTCTGTTATTTTGTTAATGCAGTAGAACTCTCGGTTCCAATTTAAAAGTTAAAGGTTCCTTTCGCGCATCCGTGCTAGTCGTTTCTGGATCTAGGGGATGGTGCTCATCTCCATTACAAAGCCGAAGAGCCACTGCTGCCCAAAGAGGTCTCCATGGTCCTGTGGCTGGCATGAATAAGCACCAAAGGTGCACGGAACGCTGTGACCTTCCCACCAAAGTGGTCCCTATTTTTCTACTTGCATTTTCACATGATTTCAAACTGCTAGGTTGGTAGAAGCTGGGACAAGTAATGGGAGCTCACTCCATTATGATAGCAAAACTTCCATTTCCACTGTTGTTCCAATACTGGTGCAATTCAGTCTGCTGGGTATTTTTGATGCTAGCCCCAATATTTGAGGCCTTTATCATCTCAGTTCAGGTGATTTATTTGCCTATTCGTGGGATTACCAGCTCCCAAGCGTTCTTCAATCTTGCTTATCAGGTGACATTAGTAAGGGCTGGGAGGTAAAACTCCAACTGCTAGATTCTCCTTTTATAATTTTCCAATGGGAGACACTGCCTCAACAGCGGCAAAAAGGGTTAGAGTCTTAATCTTTGTTCTTGTTTTCTTGATAATATCTGCAAAAGTATAAACTGGAAAAACTCTTTGAAGTTCCTGTAGAGAAAAGAATATTCAACCAGAGGCTACAGCTGTCCTTGAAAAGAGAAGGTAGAGGTAGGTATGGATTAGCTTCCAAGCCAAACATAGAATATTTGTGGGTACTAAGACCTAAATGTGGCTTTAGTTCAGGTAGCCAGGAATTAGAAGAGCAATCATGAGATATTAATGTCACTGGGAACTTGATGGAGTGCATTGCAATACCTTCAGACCTGACTATAGCATAGAATTAGATTTGCAGTTCTGCTCCCACTTGTTTGATTGCTGTTGGGTTTTGTCTGTAGGTCAGTCGACAAGAGATAAAAACACTTCCCAGTGGGCTGAGTGTAATCTCCTTGACTACACCTACAAGGATTAAGCATAAAATCAATCAGGATTTCTAGAAGTAGGCCAGTAAGAGATTCTTACTCCTATCAGTGGGGGTCCTTTGCGCTCTCTGAGCTTGGTTGTTTTTTTGCAGATGTTTCAATACCCAACTAGGTAACATCTATCACCGATGATGTTATCTAGCAGGGTAAGGAACAGCTGGGATTCTACCAGTTCGGCCTGGTTCAAGGGAACTGGTATCTCCGAAGATCAGCTCGGAGGGAACCAGTTCCCTCTGGCAATCAGCTGTTGGGCCCACCCTTTCACCCTGGCTGTAGTCTGTGCCTTATTTCTGGGTTTTTCCAGCTCAGCTGCTTCACATGGCATAGCAAATACGCACATGCCAGCTGTTTTACCCACAGGGCTTGCAGCAGAAGGTGAGTTGCAAACATTGCATGCATATGCGAAGCGTGTGTTTGACGCGCATGTGTGCGCTCACCAAACCGGTTTTTACATTGGTTGAATCCCCACCCCTAGTAATGGGGTGGGATTCAAATTTTTTAACAACCGGTTCTCTGGGTGTGGCTTAGCTGATGGGTGTGGCTTGGTGGTCATGTTATTGGCTGGGTGTGGACAATTCAATATCACTAACATCGAGGCACACATCTCCTCACCTGGTCTCTCGCAACAGTCATAAGTGTGAAAAACGATCATAAGTCACTTTTGCCAGAGCCATTATAACTTTGAATAGTCATTCCACACAAGCAAAGTACCAGCAAAGGAGGGGGAAAAAACTCCAGAGAAGTTCCTGAGACAGGAAGTCTAGTCCTGCCAAGTATGTAATAAGGGTGAACAGAGAGGCAGTTTCTGTAAGCAACACCAGAATGTTTCCTTCCTGCCTTCCTTACAGGATTAGGCCAGTAATTTCTTGTAACAACTGGTTCTCCAAACTGCTTAGAATATTAACAACCGGTTCTAGCAAATAGGCGTGAACTGGTAGAATCCCACCCCTGCCTAATAAGGAAACATCTGCAAGAGAACAATCTAGATACCAGAGTACTAAGGACCCCCACAGTTCAATCCTAAACTGCAAATATCCTCCTCTATTAGTTACTTCTCTCAGTTTAACTACAGAAAGAATAATGATAAGTTAAGGAAGCAGTAGTAGTGTCTCCTGTCTAATCTCTTTAGTCTAATCTCTCTCTCATCCTCTCTGCTCCACATAATTATAAATTATGAGTCTTCGTTGGTAGCCTTGTACATATTGTTGGGCTACCTAGCTGAGAGCTTTAGAGCAGATGGGTAATCATTCAGAAGTGGAGCTTGACCATATGAAATCAATGGCTCCTGCAATACACTTAGCAGTTAGTGCCGGTGCCACCCTCGAAGAATTTATTGCCCTCTATTTATATGAAATAAAAACAACTTGAGAATCTTCCAAATCAGCAGAAGATATAATAATAATAATAAACCAGATAAGTCTTTATCGTCATAAGTGAGAGAAATGTGGGAAATTTCAAAAAATAGTTGGCATGAAAAACAAGTCCCAAATCCAAGAAGTTAGCTTTCATCCTGCTGAAATGAATCATCCAGCAATCTTAATGCATTTGTTTTATGGAAACATTTGTTTCAACAAAACCCAAGCAGGAACAGTGCTATTTCTGTACCGTATGCAATAATAACCAGAGGCATTGGAATAAAACTCCTCTGGCTTCTTTGACAATCAGGGCACTATCAAAAATTACTTTAATTTGGCTGTCAGCAATAAAGTCTAAACCCACAAGGCAGCTTAAGGACTTCCTCATCTAATGTTATGGGATACATTTATGTTTCGAGGTCTCAATGCACAAAGTGGACAGAGATCTTGCTGGTTGAAAGTCCTCTGGACAGATCAGGAAAAGGAAGAGACTCTTTTGCAAGAAATCAGGGAATTGTGAGGTTAGCCATCTATGTCTAAAGAATAAGCTTTCCGGGGGGTGGTGGAAAGTTTTGTGTGCACTAAGAGATACATGGTGTCCATGTTTGAATTCTGAATGTAAAATTTTGCAATGGGAATGCATTTGATTCCCTTTGAAAGTTCCATGTTGGCAGGCTCAGGTATTGTGCTGTGTCAGTTTTGGCAACAGGAAGCTAACAGTTTTCCCCTTCCAAATTAATTAAGTGTTCAATCTCACAAGACTTTTGCATGAAACCTTGCCCATTTTCAGCATACCTGCACAAGATTTTCTGTGACAGTGATATTCCTATGTGAGCTCTTAGATGCTCTCAGAATAAGATTGCTGAAGTCTTTGGAGATGTTAGCTGTTACAAATATCCTTCCCTTTTCTTTCCATTTTAGGCGCCTGACACTTGAGAAAAAAATTGTTGATCGAAGTTGCTTGAGTTTGCTTCATCTGTAATTTAGATGTCCAGACACAGTGACTTTATATATAAAACCTGACTATATGATTTCCACTCGTGTGAAGTAAGCCACACCAATTTGTTCAAAAAATTACAGTCCAGATTCTGGATTCACATAATGTATGAATCCACCATGCCATGCCTGAAAAACACTGGATATATTGCCAGATTTTTTTTCCATAT
>BLBF01000006.1:9492800-9513498 GCA_015471245.1 Laticauda colubrina | reverse complement strand
AGATAGATAGATAGATAGATAGATAGATAGATAGATAGATAGATAGAAAGATAGACATATATAGATAGATATAGATGATAAATAGATAGACAGAAAGGATAGATGGATCATAGATTGATAGATCAATAGATAGAGGATCTATCTTCCATAATTAGCCACTATCACCATGGCAATCATTTTGTGGGAATTCCATCAGAAGATCTTTATATTCCAAAATCAGTAAACTCAAAAAGATTGAGGATTGCTGTCCTACTCCCATTGGAAGCTACCAAAGATCTCCTTTTTGTGCATTGTGAGCAGAGATACATAATGAAAGGCAAGATCATTCATTCATATTGACCTTTCTTTGAAGAATCTCTCCTGAATTTTTCTGAAAATCCATGAATCTGTCCTAGGGAAACCTCATAATGTACACCAACTGAACTATAGCTCCCAGGTTCCACCTCTAATGATCACTGAAACCAAGACTACTGAGAACTGTAGTTCAGCAGCATCTGGAGGTCCATAGGATCTCCCATCCTTGTATGTATTAGAACAGGGGTCTTCAAACTTGGCAAGTTTAAGACTTGTGGACTTCAACTCCCAGAATTCCTCCTCCAGTCATGTTAGCTCAGGAATTCTGGGAGTTGAAGCCCACAAGTCTTAAACTTGCCAAGTTTGAAGACCCTTGTATTAGAACAAAAGAAGTCTGGATTTGGGCCTCTGTCATGCACCTGTTGGAATCTAACTCGGAAGAGGAAGCCGAACAGCTGACAGGGAGTGTGGCTCCATTGGCTGTGGAAGAAACTGGGGAAGGGCAAAGTCCAGCTGGGCAGTGCAGGAGAGAGGTAGAACAAGGGAGAGGGAATTCAGAGGAAGACCCAGGCCCACCCTCTCTTCATCCTAGGGCACACAGGGAGGAACGGAGAAGAGAGCAACATGGGTTGTATGGCTTACAGGGGAGGAAAGGGCCCTGATTCCCTTCAATAGCTGCCACTTGAAACACAGTGGATAAAAAAGGCAAGCTGTGTGCAGCAGGCTATTGGGAGCAAATGTGACTTTATCTTGTATCATCATGGCAGTTTGTGTGTACCTTGTTTTGGGCTGAATTTTCTACAGTCAAAGGCTGTTCCCGGGAGAGTTTTTCTCTAGCCCAAAGGTAACCTGGACATTGGAGGCAAAGTTGGAGATAATAAAGGGACTCCTATTGCTTATCTGACTGTGTTGCTTTTGTGCCACACCCCGGGTCATCACAACTCCTCTTTCAGTTTTCACCCTAATCTACACAGTTGGTTCTTTGTGTAGCTCACAGTTTTGTGGTAAAGCTCCAACAGAGTTATCTTAAACACTGTGGCCACCATGACATGAACTCAGTCTGGGATCTTTTTTCCAACCCTATGGAAGAAAAACATTCATGCGCATTAAAAAAAAACACCTGTAATTTCCCAGCAATGTATTTCTTGGAGTTGCTATAATTCAGCATTGCTAACAGAGCAATTGTGTGCACTTGAGGCTTTGAAGAGGAAGTAACAATGAGTTTGTTCTTTTCTGATTAAATACCATTCACAAAGGACACCAATCACACTGCAATCAATAACAGTAAATACAATCTTGGAAACTGGCAGAGAGGGATGTCAACAAAAATAAAATTTGTGGAAGGCAAGTCACACTGTGCAGCGGATAACCAGTTCTGAAGATTACTAAAAACTCACTTGCATTTGGTTCTCGCACTAAACTATGATTTAGATTCCTCCTGGGCTTTTTTTTCTCTCTCTCTAAAAGAAAAAGGGTTTTCTTTTTCCTTCTTTTTGGCTGGGTTCATATGTCTTTAATAACTCCACGATAAGCAGAAATGCCACACAGTTCCATTAGTTGTGTTAGTCAACAGCTCACTTGCTCAAAGAACAGTTCAATCTACCCAAGTCACTCTTGGGGCTAAAGGTGTAAAGGAAGGAAATTAAAAACATCCTAGTCAGGAAGGTATAATACAAGTAGTCCTCGACTTATGACCACAATTGAGCTCCAAATTTCTATTGCTAAGTGAGACTGTTGAAAAGTGAATCTTCTCTGTTTTACAACATTTCTTGCCACAGAACTTAAATGAATCACTGCAGTTTTTAAGTTTGAAATGTGATAGCAAAGTGCATCTGGCTTCCCCATTGACTTTGCAGGTATACAGATCGCAGATGAACCCTTCCAGAGTTGGAAGGAACCTTGTAGGTCATCTAGTCCAACCCTCCACCCAAGCAGATCCTAAGCAATTTCTGACCAATGGCAGTCCAATCTCTTCTTGGAATCTTCCAGTGATGAAGCTCTCAACTTCTGCAGGCCAACTGTTCTCATTGTCAGAAAATTTCTCCTTATTTCCAGGTTGAACCTCTCCTTGTTCAGTTTCCATCCATTATTCTTTCTCTGGCCTTCGAGTGCTTTGGAAAATAGCTTGACTCCTTCCTCTCTGTAGCAGCTCCTCAAATATTGGAACACTGCTATAATGCCACTCCTAGTCCTTCTCTTCACTAGACTAGCCATGCCCAGTTCCTGTAACCGTTCTTCATAAGTTTTAGTCTCCAGTCCCCTAATCATCCTGGTTGCTCTTCTCTGTACTTTTTCTAGAGTCTCAACATCTTTTTATAGCATGGTGACCAAAACTGAATGCAGTATTCTAGGTGTGGCATTACTAAGGCTTTATATTAGTACCTCACTTGATTTTGATTGTATCAGTGGTGGTATTCAGCAGGTTCTGACAGGTTCTGGAGAACCGGTAGCAGAAATTTTGAGTAGTTCAGAGAACCATCAAATATCACCTCTGACTGCCCCTACCCCCATCTATTCTCTGCCTCCGGAGTCCCAGATGATCAGCTCGGTCTTCTTTGGTTCCCCTGCACAGGACAAAGGAGCTGGAAAGCAGGTTAGTAGAGTGGGGAGAGAATGAGATTTTGCAGTAACCTTCCCCTGCCACGCCCACCAAGCCATGCCCTCCATGCCATGCCACACCTGTCACACACGCCACACCTGCCACACCATGCCCACAGAACTGGTACTCATAAATTTTGAATCCCACCATTGGATTGTATCCCTCTGTTATATGCAACTTGCATTGGCTTTTTTTGCTGCCGCTGCACACTGTTAGCTCATAAATAGACAGATAAAGTATAAATAAAGTATAAATGGCTTGACTCAAATTATCATATTTTGGACACATTATAGAAAGACCTAGCTCTCTGGAGAAGGTTTTGATGAAGGAAAAGATGAAAGGACACAACCAGCAGCAAGATTGATGAACTCAATTATAGCAGCAAGGTGTTGTTTCCTTCCTGCCTTCCTTACAGGATTAGGTGGATGTGGGTGTCCCTGTTCTGGGTGGATGTGGCTTGGTGGCCATGTTATTGGCTGGGTGTGGCCAACTCAATATCACTCACATCGAGGCACGCATCTCCTCGCCTGGCCTCACATGACTGTGGAGATGCTGCAACAGTCGTTAGTGTGAAAAATGGTCATAAGTCACCTTTTTCAGTGCCATTGTAACTTTTAATGGTCATTCCACACAAGCAAAGTACCAGCAAAGGAGGGGAAAAATAACTCCAGAGAAGTTCCTAAGACAGGAAGTCTAGTCCTGCCAGAAATGTAATAAGGGTTAATGGAGAGGCAGTTTTTGTAAGCAACACCAGAATGTTTCCTTCCTGCCTTCCTTACAGGATTAGGCCAGTAATTTCTTCCAACAACCGGTTCTCTGAACTGCTTAGAATGTTAACAACCAGTTCTGGCGAATAGGTGCGAACTGGTAGAATCCCACCCCTGCATATATACCACTTCACAGTCTTTTACAACCCTCTCTAAGTGGTACCTATTTTAGCGCAGCGATGCTGAACTACTTCAATATTGGGCTGATATAGCAATCTCATGCATTTATGCAGCACATGAATTATTTTATGCTATCATAACTCTTAAGCACCTTCTTTTTCTATTCCCTGGGCATAATAACTAAGTAGTAAATGTTTGACAAAATATGTTGGAGGCTCTTTTACATTGCTGAATGCTAATGAAATTATTCTGCATAGGCAAGAATATTTCCTGCACAGATTAATTAATTTTTTTCAGCTACAACATGATCAAACTCAACACAATTTATTAATGGTGTGGCATAGCAATCCTGATTCATTATATTAGCAAGAGATACTGTATTGGTATGACCAAATACAACACGTAATGTTGGAGGAGTGAAATGAAGTTTTAAAAATTCTGTCCCTATATCTAACATGGCTGATGACGTTCTTTCCCCTTTTGATAAGAGGGAAAATTGGAAAGAATCATACAATCCAGCTATTTGTACTACAGTGGTAAGTGGTAAATGCTAGAGCCCACTGTAACAACATAGCCAAAAAGGCATTAAGAGTTGTTAACCTAATCTTATGTAACTTTTTCTCTGGTAATATTACACTAATAACTAGAGCATACAAAACATTTGCTAGACCAATACTCGAATACAGCTCATCAGTCTGGAACCCACATTATGTATCTGATATTAACACAGTTGAGAAAATCCAGAAATATTTCTCAAGAAGAGTTCTCCACTTCTCTACTCGTTGCAGAATACCTTATGCCACCAGACATAGAAAACAGGCTCAGAAAACAGCTTGACCCCTTCCTCTCTATGGTAGCCCCTCAAATATTGGAAGACTGCTATCATGTCTCCCCTGGTCCTTCTCTTCTTTGGGGAATATGGTGCAGGAGGCCAACTAGACCATGCCCACCATGGCCACACCCACCGAGCAACTGGGCAGAGAACCTGTTCCGTCCGGAAACATGTGTGTGAGACCGGGTTCCAACAATAAACTCTTTTATTAAACTCGCTAAGCAATAGTAACAGAACCACAACCCAAGCCGTGGCAGCCCTTTTTATAGCGGCTTGCCTGTGGCTTGTGGCCAATGACACCACTTTAACTGTTTCCGCCATTTGGCAAGCTAACCAGATTGGTTCTCCAACAGCCAATCCACGAATGGCCTTTTCGGCCAATGAGAATTGGTAGGCTCCAAGTTCCATACAGAACACCCCTCCCCCCTTGGTTTAGTCCAATGTGCATCACTTAGTCATGCAGGTAGGTGGGGCTTTTTTGAGTCCTGGTTGACCTGCGCAGCTCAGTCTCAGCATGGTCTTCGAGCGGTTCGGACAGGATCGCTGTCTCTCTGGTCCTTCTCCATGGAACCTCCTGGAAGGGTGAGTCAGCCTTGCCACTCCCGCCTGAGTCTCTCGGGCCGGTTGAGATGGCTCCGCCGCTCCCTCCTGGTTTGACCGGGTTGGTTGAGCTGGCCTGGCTGTCTCCTTCCAGGAAGGCCTTGCTTCATTCTCCTGCTCCTGGACTTCTTATTTGGGGTTCATCTAACCATGAGTGCTCTTTTTGATTTGTTAGATAGTCTTTTTGTAGTGTTTGTTGTCTTGTTATGGGAGGTTCATCTCCCCCCTTTTTATTATTTTGTATTCCCCCCCCTCCTCGGTTGTTTTGGTCGATATTTATTTATTTTTATTCTGTGATGTTTTTTCGTTCAAGATTGCAAGAACGAAGCTGGTCTATGTGCCGCTTCCATTTTCAACCATCGTCTAGGAGTAGTTGTTAAGACCGGGGGCCTGTAATTTGGGTGATTGTGGCTGGAAGCCACAACAGTTCCCCGGTGAGATTTCTCGCATAGACCAAGTTGCCAATTTCAAATGTTCAGCATTTGCTGGAGGAGTCAGGGGGGTTGTCTCAGGTGTAAGTGGGGTGCAGTCTGTCTAGGTAGGAACGTAATTTCCTACTCATTAGGAGTTCTGCTGGGTTTTTGTTGGTTGTGCTGCTCAGGGTAATATGCTGCAAAGTTAGTAGTCAGTTTAGTTTGTCTTGCACGTCCCCCTTGTCCATTCTATCTAGGCCCTCCTTAGTGTACCAAACCATGCATTCAGCCCTGCCGTTTGCAGCCAGATGGGCCGGTGCTGTTAAAGCATGTCGGGTACCCTGGGCAGCCAGATACTGTTTGAATGCTAATGCTGTAAACTGGGGCCCATTATCTGACACCAGTACATCAGGCAGCCCATGTGTAGCGAAAAGATTGTCTGGCTGTTTCATGACTGCCTCAGTGGTTGTGGAAGCCATAAGGATGACTTCTAACCAGTTCGAGTAGGCATCCACAACTATTAGGAAGGTGTTTCCTTTTGTCGGCCCAGCAAAGTCAATATGTAGTCTAGACCATGGACCCCGGGGAGTTTCCCATTCTCTGACTGGTGCCTGTGGGGAGGGGGGTAGCCTTCGATTTTTGACAATCATGGCATGTTGCCACCCAACGTTATATGCCACCAGACGTAACTCCTGGCCAGGGCTTTCATTTTGGCTATGCCCGGGTGTCCCTCGTGCAACATGCACAGAACATCTTCCTGGAGACTGTTTGGTATAACCACCCTGTCACCCCATAAAATGCAACCTTTTTCTATAGACAGTTCGGTCTGTTGGGTGCGAAATGGCTTAAAAGTCTCAGTTTTGTTCTCCTCCGGCCAGCCCTTACCTACCCAGTTCAATATGCGTGCTGTCAAAGGGTCTTTAGCGGTAGCTCTCGCAACGTCTGCTGTAGTTAGCGGCTGGTCTGGGCAGGTCTCTAGTTGGAGTGTGGAGATGGTTGGAGCTGGGTCCTCTTCTGTGATGGACAGTGGGGAACAGCTCAGGGCGTCGGCATGGGTGATGGCTTTTCCGGGGCGATTAATCAGCGTGAAGGAGTAGGCAGCAAAAAATTCAGACCACCTCGTCATTCTAGATGACAGAATGTTCGGGGTTGGCTTGTTACCTGCTAGGATTCCTAACAGGGGCTTGTGATCCGTGATGATTGAAAAAGTTCTACCATAAAGGTACTCATGGAATCTTTTGACTCCAGCAATGATTGTGAGGGCTTCTCTGTTGAGTTGGCTGTAATTGCATTCTGACTTGGAAAGCGCCTTTGAATAAAAAGCGACTGGTGCCTCTCTGTCATCTGATAGCTTGTGGCTCAGGATGGTGCTGATCCCAAAAGGCGATGCATCATAGGTGACCGTCAAAGGCAGGGTATTGCTATACTGGATTAAAATGATGTTAGACGTTAATAGGTCTTTGATGCCCTGAAATGCTGCTTGTTCCCGTGGCCCCATGTCTAAGTAGTTTTTTTTATCTAGCAGCCAATGTAGGGGTTCTGCTATGGTTGCCTTATGGGGCAGGAACACATTGTAAAAATTTATGAAACCTAGGAACACTTGCAGGTCAGTTTTGTTCCTAGGTCTAGGAGCATCTTTGATTGCCTTTATCTTTTTTTCAGTGGGGTGTATGCCTTGTTCATCAATTACATAGCCCAAAAACTTGACCTGGTTGGTGGCTAGATCTCATTTCTTTCGTTTTACCTTGAGGCCAGCATCTCTAAATCTTGTTAAAACTTCCCTAAATCTGTTCTCTAGTTGGTTGGCATTTTTTGTTGAGACCAGAACGTTGTCAAAATAAGGGACGACTCCCTTGATTCCGTTTAACAGGCGTTCCATGAGGCTTTGGAACATGCCTGGGGCAATGCTAACGCCGAACTGGAGACGGTTACACTTGAATGCCCCTCTATGTGTCACAATAGTCTGTGCCTCTGCTGTAATGGGATCAACGGGTAGTTGTTGATACGCCTGTGCGAGATCAAGCTTCGCAAAAATTTTTCCTCCCCCTAGTGGGTGCAGTAAATGTTGCACTATCGGTACTGGGTATGCGCTTTGTTGGAGCGCATGGTTCAGGGTTGCCTTATAGTCTCCACAGATGCGCACTGACCCATCTAGTTTCACAGGAGTAACGATGGGTGTTTCCCACCTGGCATGGTCGATTGTCTCTAAAACCCCTTGAGCTATTAATTTGTTCAGTTGTTCATCAATTTTTGGTTTTAAAGCAAACGGGACGCATCTGGCATTTAAACGGATGGGGGCTATTTTCGGGTCTAGGCTAAATGAAATTGGGGTCCCCTTGTACTTGCCTAGGGTCCTGTTGAAAACATCTTGGAATTCTTGTAGCAGGCTCTCCTCCCAGTTGGCTGCGGCAATGCGGTTGATCCCAGTCATCCTGATTCCCAGGGGTGCGAACCATTCGATCCCTAGCAGACTAGGGCGATCACGGTTGATGATGGTCAGAGGCAAGATTTTGGTGTGGTTCTTGAATTCAACGAGGAAATGTCCTAGGCCTACTACCGGGATTCAATTTCCCTGGTAGTCTTTTAAAATCAGTCTTTGTTTCTGTAGTTCTTTTTGTTTGATGTCTGGTATCAGGCGCCGGATGGTATTCCAGGATAACATAGATAGGGAAGACCCTGAGTCGACTTCCGTCTCACAGGGCTTCCCTTCGATGCTCACCTCTATCCAGACCTTCTTCCCATTTTCTGCCCTGGCATTTCCGATGGTGACTGTCTGATGAGTTTCCTCTCTGTCACTGGTTCTTTCGCTTCAGTTCCATCTGCTTCTGGCTTGTCTTTCTTCATGTCTGTGGGGGGTTGCTGCCACGTCTTTTTGGACTATAGCTCTTTTTGTTGCGGCAGACCCTTTCGATGTGCCCCCATTTGTTACAAGACCTACAGATTGCGTCAAGGAACCGGCATTCAGCTCGCGGGTGGTTGCCCCCGCATCCCGCACACTTCAACTCGTGCCGGTTTCTCCTCTTTTCATGCCATTTCTTGTCTGATTGAAGTCTATGGACATCTTCATTTTCGTTCTCGGTATCGCTCTGGGATTCGAGATCTTCGTAGTGGGCTGTTGCTGTGGGCTGTTTCTTTCCTCCCTCTGCCTTCTTCTCTCTGGCTGGGTTTGGCAGATCTGGGATGCACCATTTGGCGCATGGTGGCTGCTGACTTCTTTGCTGCTTCGGCAGCGGTTGCCTCTGCAATGGCCTTGGCCACGGTTATGTTTGGTCTATTCAGGAGCTTGCTCTGAAGGGTAATGTCCTTCAAACCGAGGACTACATAGTCCCTCATGGTCTCGTCCATGTTCTGGAACTCGCAGGCTCCTCCAATGTGTCTCAGGGCTGCTACAAAATCTCAGACAGTTTCATCTTCCTTCTGGTCCCTCTTGTAGAACTCGTGTCTTTTTATCAAGTTGGAGACCACAGGTGCATAGTGTGTTCGGAGCATTCTGTTCAGCTCGGGCCAAGTCATCTGTTTGACATCTCTGGGTTTAGCCAGCGCCTTTGCCATTTTAAAGATGGCTGGCTCGCAGTGTGTAAGGAAGACAGCCCTCTTCCTTTGGTCAGAGATTTCCTGCAGTTCATTGCTTTCCAAAAAATAAGAAAGCTATTGATATACGACTCCCAATCCTCCTCATCAGGATTGAATGGTGCGGGTGGCTCATTGTTACCAGCCATCTCTCTCGCTCGGTTCAGATCACCGCATGTTTCGGTCTCATTCTTCGTCATACGACGATCCCACCTTCATTGCCAGTGTTCCATCCGGAAAGAAGCGTGTGAGACCGGGTTCCAACAATAAACTCTTTTATTAAACTCACTAAGCAATAGTAACAGTTACTAATAGTTAATAGTAACCACAGCCCAAGCTGCGGCAGCCCTTTTTATAGCAGCTTACCCGCGGCTTGTGGCCAATGACACCGCTTTAACTGTTCCCGCCATTTGGCGGGCTAACTGGATTGGTTCATTAACAGCCAATCCGTGAATGGCCTTTTCAGCCAATCAGAATTGGGAACTTGGAGTCTACCAAGTTCCATACAGAACAGAAGCCATTGCTAAAATTTTTGAAGCCCACCCCTGATTATAAACCCATTGCACCTGTAGTGAATCTGGGTGCAAATATACAGTCCTCAACGTATAATCACAATGAAGCCCCAAATCTCTATCGTTAAGTGAAACTTTTAAGTGAATTTTGCCCTATTTTACGACCTTTCCGGGCACAGCTGTTTAACCGAATCACTGCAGCTGTTAAGTTAGTAACACCATCGTTAAGCGAATCTGGCTCCCCCCATTGCTTTGCTCATCAGAAGGTCGCAAAAGAGGATCACATGACCCTCGGGACACTGCAATCATCATAAATATGAATCAGTTGCCAAGTGTCTGAATTTTGGTCACGTGATCATGAGGCTGCTGCATCGGTCATGTGAAAAGCAGTCATAAATCACTTCAAATGGTCACTAAATGAACTGCACTGAGTTGTATCTCTTTGCTGTCATCTGCACCCACTTCAGCTTGTTGGGACACAGATCTCATTGTCCTCACAGCAATGGAAGCTTATGTGGCATCAGTCTTTCTCAAACTCGCCCACTTGAAGATATGTGGAATTCTGGGAGTTGAAGTACACACATCTTCAAACAACCAGGGCTGAGAAACACTGCACTAGATGAATGTAGCTCAGTCTTTGCCCAACCTTCAGATGTCTGGAGGAATGAAAATGGAGGAAGTAATTCTCTAATGGGTTACCTTGACTTTCTGGAGGGAAAAAAAAAAAGGCAAGAAAAAGGTCAATTGCATCCATACAAAGATTTTCTTCAGCAGAGATTCTACGACCTGAGACTTCTCAGAAAACAACAACTGAATGAAAAACTTCTGGTGACCTTCTACCGCTGCACCACAAAGAGTATCTTAACTTACTGCACCTCTGTATGGTTTGTCAATTGCACAGAGGCAGATAGGAAAGCACTCAAGAGAGTTAATGTCATTGCCCAGAAGATCATTGGTTGTCTTCTCCCCTCTTTGGAAGAGCTTTAAACCTCCCGCTGCCTTAAGAAAATTCAAAATATTCTCAAAGATCCATCTCATCCTGGGAACCCTTTTTTTTTTAACTGTTACCACCTGGCAAACAGTACAGGATAAGAAAAACAAGGCTAAATAGTCTGAAAAACAGCTTCTATCCCAGGGCAGTAACTCTATTGAATTTTACTGTATAGTGCAGTGTTGGTGCAGTGCTGGGGGTTTCGGTTCTATGTGTGGAGTGTGAAGGATGTGTGTTTGTGTTTATTTTTATGGTCATGGTGTGCACTGAAGATGGTGTTTGATTTCATTGTACTGAGGTGCAATGACAACAAAGTAAATTAAATTCTACCAGTCATTCCCCTCATCATCTTTGTCACTCTTCTCTGCACTCTTTCTAGAATCTCAACATCTTTTTTACATCGTGGCGATCATAACTTAGAAAGTATACGTAGTGATACTACAGGTATCGCTCAATTTACAATATTTCACTTAGTCACTCAAAGTTACAACAGCACTGAAAAAAGTGACATGATTGTTTTTCATGCTTATGACTACTGCAGCGTCCCCAGAGGTGGTATTCAGTAGGTTCTGAACAGTTCTGGAGAACCGGGAGTGGAAATTTTGAGTAGTTTGGAGAACCAGCAAATCCCACCTCTGACTGGCCCTGCCCCCATCTAGTCTCCGCCTCCTGAGTCCCAGCTGATTGGCTGGGTCTTCTTTTGTTGCCCTGCACAGGAGAACAGAGCTGGAAAGCAGGTTAGTGGGGTGGGGAGGGAATGGGGATTTTACAGTGTCCTTCCCCTGCCACGCCTACCAAGCCACACCCACAGAATCGGTAGTAAAAAATTTTTGAATCCCACCACTGAGCATCCCCAGTTGGTCACATGATCAGATGTTTGGTAATGTTTATGACTGCTGCTGCTGTGTCCCGGAATCCTAAGATCCTCCTTTACGACCTTCTGAGCAAGCACAATCAATGGGGAAGCCAGATTCACTCAATGACCATCTTACTCACTTAACAACTGCAGTGGTTCACTGAACCACTGTGTGACCGGGGTGGTTCTAAAATGAGGCAAAAATAACTTAAACAGCTGCTTTGCTTAATCACAGGAATTTTAGGCTCAATTGAGGTTGTAAGTCAGGAGACTTCAACTCTGGTGCATATTGGTGGATATTTAGCCACCTTCCAGAAATGTAATTTCCTCAGATGTGAGATTCCAACTCCCATCCTTCTTCAGCCAATGTAGTTGGGAGAAAATGAGAGAATTGAATGTTGGATTCTCCTCTTTGGCTCTGGCCAGACAATACTACTCAAGCAACGGAATTGTTTTATCTGTGCTCATCTCATTAAATTGCATTACTCCTTAGTTAATCAAGGCTAAAAGCTTCAGGGCTGCCTTCTTGAATTATGTTATTTGATGGGGATAGAAAACGGGAAGGAGGAGACTCCCCTTTGCCTGTTACCATAGCAACAAGCTGAAGTTTCCGGAAAGTAGAATCAGTTGCTAAGATGCATCCAATACTTTCATGTGTATATTATACTGGAGAAAGTTAGCACCCACCCTCCTCTCCAAGAAGACTGAACTATTTTGAGAAATATTAAAAAGGCAGACTATTATATTTCACTGGATGAGAAGTTGTTGTTTTTTTTAGAGGGAGAAAGCAGCCCCCGCCTTTTCTTAATAGCACTTAAGAGATAAAGAGATAGATATTTCCATTCATAAGCAAATACCCTTACCTAAGATCCAACAAAGGTAGGATTAGCCCTCAGCTGCAATAGGATTTGCCCAATGCCCCTTCATTGCACCACCCTCAGAAACTTCAGCCAAACTCAGACAAATTCCTAGGATTTGTACTTTGCCTATAGAGCCAGCTATGACCCCTACATGGCCCTGTGGGAGCCTGACAAGAACCAATAGCATACGTGTTCTTGCATAGAAACAGGAAGCTGAAGTTCAAGCCCAAGAGAAGGTATAAAAACCATTCACTCTCAACTCCATGTAGTCAGCTACCCAGAATCACACATGTGGTTGGTGGTTCTGTTTCATCAATAAATGGACTTTCTTTCCAATCAGCCTCCAGCCTCCATTTTGTCTCCAGTGCCTTTCTCCGATCTTGGAACTAAACCAGATGGATATTTCTTCCAACAATACATATATACTGAAAAAAATAAATTACAAAAATGCTATTTTGTTGCCCATTTACACAATTAACAAAAAAAAGAAAAGAACTTAGACTAGCATCACCTGTATCTTGGTCACATGCAAAATAATAATAATAATAATAATAATAATAATAATAATAATAATAATAATAATAATAACAACAACAACAACAACAACAACAACAACAACAACATTAGAATATAAAATACAAATGAAAACAGTGAAAACAAATGGGAAAGGGGGAGAGAGATATGTAAGATAAAGAGAAAAAAAGAAGAAAGCATTGACTTCCAATTCTTTTCAGTGAGTAAATAAATCACATTAAAACCTCAATTCTTCACTTTTACATATTTAATATGTACAAGCCATTTCCACAACCTTATCTAATCAGCAAAAAACAAAGTCAATGTTACACACACACACACACACACACATCCCACATCCCACATCTCAAGCACAAAATCCAGAAAGGGTTTCCAAGGAGAAACAAAGTTGCATGTTTTCTTTTCTCTAATTGGAGCAGTTAAATTGGGCATTTCTGCTAATTCCATCAGTTTTTCCAGCCATTCATCCATTCTGAGAATTAGACTATCTTTCCATTTTTATCCATGAAGCATTCTGGCTACCATCAACAGGGATAACAACAAAGTTCCTGATATTTTTTTCCATATTCTTTGCCTATTAAGCCTAAAAGGAGTATCTGGTTTGATTGTTATTTTCACTTTGAGAATCTTCTATATTAAAATATAAATCTTACACTCCAGTGTTTCTTTGCTTTATTACCAGTACAAAAGCCTGTTTTATCCTCTGGTAGAAACTCATCGCTGAATAACAGAATAATGGAAGGGACCTTAGAGGTCATCCAGTCCAAATCCCCTCCCAACTCAACCCCTAAACCATTCTGGACAAATGGCTGTCCAATCTCTTCTTAAAAACCTCCAGGACTGGAGCGCTCACAACTTCTGATGGCAACATTCCACTGATGAATTGTTCTAACTGTCCGGAAATGTCTCCTTAGTTCTAAAGTTGCTTTTCTCTCCTTGATCAGTTTCCATCCATCACTTCTTGTCCTGCCCTCAGGTGCTTTGGAGAATAGGTGGATCCTTTCTTCTTTATCTTCTCCATTTAGATATTGGGACACGGCTATCGTGTCACCAGAGGTGGTATTCAGCAGGTTCTGACCAGTTCTGGAGAACTGCACTTACCTGCATCGAAAATGGGTCATATGGAGACTCCTAGGAGGGGGGGGGGCAGGAGGGGCAGGGCAGCCAGTGGGTTCAAATACTGGTTCAGCAAACCAGATGCAAATTTAACATCCGGTTCACTTGAACCGGTCCAAACCGGTAGAATACCATCCCTGGAAATAATTGTCGCTACCTAGGATAGAACTCTCAACTTTTCTCGTGAGAGGTGATGGACTTCACCATTATGCTACCATGCCGCTCCAAACAAGCTCTTCAAACAACTCAGTATAACCTTCATAAACGCATTTGTCACACCTTAAAATGTTTCATTTCGTTTCATGTTATTATCTTTTCCCAGGCCTGCATCTTTCCCCCCCCCCAAGTGTTAGTCTGCAAACTATTTCTTGACTGTTTGTTCCTTTACTGTTGATAGTTGATCTTAAAAGAGAGAAGTTATCCGTCACTTCAATATCTTCTTTCTCAGTTCAAAGGCTGTTGCTATAACTTCAAAGGCTGCTACTGTAACTGTTCTCATTAGTTTGGTTTTCTTTGCATCTAATCTTAGTTCCATTTCCCCCCCACTGTAATCCTCTTCACTTTGCAACATTCATTACTGAAGCTTCCAGATAATTTGCATTTTGAGTGATCGGAGTACTGTCATCAGCTAATGCAAGTTAATGATATCTCTCTCTCCAATTTTAAAATCACAATTATCTTCCAATACAATCCGGCAACATTGAATGGTTAACGAGGACATACAAAACCATTGCCAGGCTAAGTCTCGAATACAGCTCGTCCACCTGGAACCCGCACTGTATATCGGACATTAACACAATTGAGTGGGTTCAGAGGTATTTCTTGAGAAAAGTACTCTACTCCTTCACTCACAATAGAATTCCCTATGCCTCCAGACTCAAAATTTTGAGCCTGGACAATCTGGAACTTCACCACCTGCGGTCCGATCTAAGTATAGTACACAAAATTGTCTGCTCTAACATCTTGCCTGCCAATGACTTCTTCAGCTTGAACTACAATAATACACGGGCAAACAACCAATACAAAGTCAAGGTTTGTACCGCTCCAAACTCGATGGCAGAAAATACAACTTCAGCAAGAGTGGTCAACGCTTGGAACACCCTACCCGACTCCGTTGTTACAGCCTCAACCCCTCATAGCTTCAACCTCAAAATGTCTACCATGGATCTCACCCCATTCCTAAGAGGTCCTTAAAGAAGACGTGCATACGCACACCAGAGTGCCTACCTTCCCTGTCTTACTGTCCTCATTTATCTGTATTTACTTCCTTTGTTCTTGTTTAAGTTCATACTTATAACAAAGAGCAATAGCACTTAGACTTATATACCACTTTATAGTGCTTTACAGCCCTCCCTAAGCAGTTTACAGAGTCAACTTATCACCCCCAACAATTCGGGTCCTCATTTTACCCACCTTGGAAGGATGGAAAGTCAACCTTGTGCCCAGTGGGATTTGAACTGCCAAATTGTTAGCAGCTGGCTACAGCAGAACTAGCTTGAAGTTAGAAGTAATTCTAACCACTGCGCCACAGAGTCTCCTTATACTTATTATCTTGTACATATTTGACAAACAAACAAGGAAACAAGCAAACAAATAAATAAATAAACTTCACTCAGCACATATTGGAATACAGGTTAAACATACAAAGAATGGGTATGTCCAATCTAATGAAAATAAGGACTAGGAGAGACATGATAGCACTGTTCCAATATCTCAGGGGCTGCCCCAAAGAAGAGGGAGACAAGCAATTCCCCAAAGCACCTGAGGGCAGGACAAGAAGCAATGGGTGGAAACTAATCAAGGTGAGAAGCAATCTAGAACTAAGGAGAAATCTCCTGACAGTGAGAATAATAAACCAGTGGAATGACTCACCTCCAGAAGCTGTGGATGCTCCAACACTGGAAGTTTTAAAGAAAAGTTGGACTGCCATTTGTCCAGAAAGATATAGGATCACCTGCCTGAGCAGCAAGTTGGACTACAAGACTGTTCTGACCCAAATCCTTTTCCAATAAAACAAACAATAACCAAAGGGAACAGAAACCTTTTAATGAGTCTTACAGATCCCCGATGAAAAGGCTGCTGCAAACTTTGATAAGCACAACCTTTGCCAAAACTGTGCGAGACTGCCAAAAATCACAGATAAGCAATATTTCACAACGCAGGAATCTTCAAATACCAATTTGAGATACTGGAATGTCCACGAGGCTGAGTTTCAAAACGATTTTGCTTCCTGCAAAGAATGTTCACTTCACAGATGGCTTTTAACTTCTTGAAGGAGGGGCCATTACCTTGCAGCCTTACTCCCGAGTCAACCATGCTGTTGTAGCTGCTCTTTCCTGTGAGCAATCCTGTGTGCACACGCACTTGGCACAGGCTCCTTGGAAACCTCCTCATCGCTGCCGCCAGCCCCCACAATCTCTGAAGGCAACAGGCCACTCCCCAATGGTCCTGGCTCCTCATCTGAGTCCTCGCTCTCCTTAGCTGTCTGCACCTACTGCTGGCTAACCACAACAAAGATCACCAAGGTCCCTTCCAATTGTTATTCTGAGTGTGAAATGATACCTTCCTTTGTCACTCATATGATTACACATTGACAACCACTTCCTTGTCCAGTAGAGGTATCTACTGGTTTTTGCTGGATGGTTGGAATATCTACATTCTCCATGATATTCATTCATTCCTCCCAGAAACATTTTTCCCATCACTACTACCATCCTGGTAATAATATAATAGTCTTTGACTTACAACCATTTCTTTAATGACCTTTCAAAGTTACAATGGCACTGAAAAAAGTGACTTATTTTTTCACCTTACTTACAACCGTAGCAGCATCCCCATGATCAAAATGCGGACAGTTGGCAACTGGCATGTACTTATGCTGGTTGAGGTGTCCCAGGGTCATGTGATCCCCTTTTGCGACCTTCTGACAAAATCAATGGGGAAGCCAGATTTACTGTTACTAGCAACAGCAATAGAACTTTGGTTTCACAGCTTTCTCTAAGCAGTTTATAGAGTCAGCCTATTGTCCCCAAGAATCTGGATCCTCATTTTATCAACCTTGGAAGGACAGAAGGCTGAGTCAACCTTTGGCTGGTGAGAACTGCTGGCCATTGGCAGAATTAGTCTGCAATACTGTTACTCCTGTTACAGTTGTTACTAACTTAACAACTGCAGCGATTTAACAACTATGGGAAGAAAGATCATAACATGGGGCAAAGCTCACTTAACAATTGTCTCATTTAGTGTCATGCCCTTGTTAGAGTCGAACTCTGAGGGAGAGGAGGAACAGCTGACTGGAAGTGGAAGTGTGCCTCTGGAAGTTGTGGAGGAGGCTGGGGAAAGGCAGGGGTTGGCTGGGCAGTCAGAGGAGGACCCAGGCCCATCCCCTCTTCATCCTAGGACATACAGGGAGGAATGGAGAAGGAAAAAATTCAGCTTATGAGAGAGGAAGTGGCCATGATCCCCCTCTTTGGTTGTAGCTGAGGAGAATAGTATAGAAGAGAGATGGTTAAAACACAGTGTTGTTAGAAGCAAAGCTTGTTTTATTTTGGGCTGAAATTATCTTGGTTGGTATCCTTCCAACAGACTGTGCCTTGTTATCTCCTTGAAGTTGGTAATTACTTATCCTGGTCAGTTGTGGAAATTCCTTCATTGTAGTTTGTTTTGGTTTTTTATTTCACCTTTATCTGCTCATTAAGTTCAGACTGTATTGCTTTCTTTTAAAGACTATTTTTGAGTAAGTTTAATCTCCAACTAAGAATTATTGAACAGTGGGGCCAAGTTGGAGGCAATAAAGGACATTTATTTACATTTTGGATTTTTTGTTACTTTTGTGTTACACTCTGGGTCATCACATTTAGCAATGAAAAATTTGGGCAGTAATTGTGGTCATAAGTTGCATCAACTAATTTTTTTAATTGCAGATCTTAGCAGGTTTCACAAAAAAGATGTTATTTTGTCACAAAGCTGGAATGTTTTTGTAAGTATATACCAAATGTTTACAGATTTTGCTCCAGGAAGGCTTAGGCAAGTGGGAAACAAGTCATTCCATCATCTGTTCCAACTGTTTGGAAACCATCATCAAGAAAATATATCTAAATTCCATTTTTATTTTTTTTTTGCTTGTCTTACGGATTGATTTGTGTAAATTTGTTTACCACTTCTGAAAAATTAAGAAAAGAAAAAATGGAGGCTTTCTGTGTGGAGTGAGTGAATGTAATATAAGGATCAGAAAATGCTAATTTTTTGAGAACCAAGATAATTAAAAACAGCCCGGGACAACAAAAGAAAGAAAAAAGTAAGAGAGAGATCTCAGTGAGAATGGGTTGCAGATTCAGCTTTGAAAGGAAGCCAAACTCTCCTGTATGAAATGCAGAGACGAATTAAAATATATCTATTTCAGCAAATCAGTCCTATAGAGAGCTTAGTAGGGTGTTATGAGAAAATTATATAACAGGAAAATGAGTGTACTATCAAGTGGTTCAGATTTCCATCACAGCTGCAACCACAATATTTTAACTTCCTAAGTCAACCTTCTGATATCAGGATATATCAGAAAAAATGATCCTGAGGTTATTCAAGGAAGAAACCAACCCTGGCTAATGTTGGAAGTTAAAACCCAACCCCTTCCTAGGAAAAAATGAAATATTTTAGGATATACTAAAAAGACAGAATATTTCCCCTAAAACGAAAAGTAGAAACTCAGAGGCAGAAACTCAGCCTCCCCATCTTTATTAATGGATCATTTCTCTGGCCTGGACCACTCTATTTTACATAACAAAGATCTACTCCAGGTAAAACTATAATAGGAATTGCCCAAAGCCCTTTGGGCATAAAACCCAGTGATTTTCAGCATCTCTTCCCTTTTTCTTTTCCTTCACCCAATAGTATGTGATCATTCTTTTCACTTTGGAGCTCCAAGCCATGTCCACCATTAAACCATCTTTCCAAGCAGTCACCATGTTTCCAGCGTCTTTCTTCCCCACTTGGAACTGAACCCAGAAGGATATTTCTTCCAATACAAGCTACTGTATATAAATAAGGAGCTAACCTCAGACTTACTAGCACTGATAATGTTACCTAGTCAGGTCAATGAAATGTCTGCAAACAAACAGCCAAGCTGTTTGGACAAACAGAGTGAATGGGGAAGCCAGATTCACTTAACAACCATGTTACTAACTTAACAACTGCAGTGATTCACTTAACAACTCTGGCAAGTAAGGTCATAAAAGGGAGCAAAACTCATTTAAAAAATGTCTCACTTAGCAACAGAAATTTAGGCTACATTGTGATTGTAAGTTGAGGACTATCTGTAATGGAATGGGAAAACGATTATCATTTATTGTATGTTCAATATAATTTGTCAGAGTATATTTATGAACTGAAATAGAGCTTAGGAACAAGGTCAGCCAATGAGAGCTAAATTGAGGGCTGAAACTTAAAGAGAGAATCTGAGCCTGGTTTATCTTTGTTCTGTGCTCAGCTCTACAGTGAAAGAGAAACTTAACTTGCTTGCTTGTCTGCTGAAGTTGAGTTGCTGCTCTGCTCTGAACCTGTATGTAATATGTCTACTTCTGTTTGAGTTTGCTCCACGTTGGAGAAATCTACAACTGGTATTGTAAAATTTACTTTAAGTGTTTATAAAGAAGTTAAACGAAGTCTCAGCCATCTGTGTTCACTTTTCTGGTGCTGAATTTACGCTGCTATACTCTGTACATAATTGATTGGTTAGCTAACCCTCAATCAGTCCTCTATTATAGATTCTGGTAAAATCTGCTTGTGATGAATCAGATCCTAGATTGATGGCAATTTATTTATTGATTCATTGTATTTATATAACTACCCATCTCACATCCATGACTTTGGGCAACCTGCAATATTGTGAGTTTGACAATTCTGGAGAGACATCACAGTGGCTCAATATAATTCTTACTAATTTACTCCTTTTTAACCTGGAGGAAGAACTGGGAAAATTAGATCTGGTATATCACACCTTTCTAATGATTGTGGCAAAGAGACAGAAAAAAATTGTCTTCTACGATATTAAAAGAATATATCCTGAGGTAACTATATGAATCTATCCATCAACTTGGCCATTAATGTTTTGCTGCTGTAGTGAAAATACCTTTGCTTGTATTGATCTCAACTCCAGTTTGGGCACTCAAGATGTTCTGGACTGAAAGCTAAAACCTCCAAAATAAGGAAAATCAGCATTCACTGACCAAATTAAATGTCAGCATGCCTAAGTATACTAATTAGACTGTCAATACTTGGATTTAGGTCAGGTTTTCATATATGTGGGATGTTTTGTAAACATCATAGCAAAGAGTTCTCTCTTGCACAATGAGGGTATCCATTGTAGTGTAATATCACTTGTACTATCACTAGGGTAAAGGAAGGGAGGGAGGGAGGGAAGAAGGAAGGAAAGAAGGAAGGAAGGAAGGAAGGGGAAGGGAAAGGGAGGGAGGGAGGAAGAGAAAGGAAGGAAAAAAGACAGGCAGAAAGTAAGAGGGAGGAAGGGAGGAAGGAAGGAAGAAGGAGGAAGGGAGAAAGAAAGAAAGAAAGAAAGAGAGAGAGAGAAAAATGAAAAAGAGAAAGAAAGAAAGAAAGAAAGAAAGAAAGAAAGAAAGAAAGA
>BLBF01000006.1:9462448-9492790 GCA_015471245.1 Laticauda colubrina | reverse complement strand
GAAAGAAAGAAAGAAAGAAAGAAAGAAAGAAAGAAAGAAAGAAAGAAGGTGGGAGGGAGGAGAGAAGGAAGGAAGAAAGAAACTTTGGTTGATTAAAAAGGAAAGGAAGGAAAGCTATTTTAAAAAAAAGAATACTATGAGACATGAGGTGGGCTTGGATGGAAAATCTTTGCTTCTGCTGGTTCGTTTGTCACATGTTGACCATCAATTAAAAAACTGTTGCGACTTAACAGCATCTTCCCGAAATATACACTACCAACTGTTACTGATTATATAAATTATAATTACATCATTTTCTTGAGTCTTGATTCCTCCAGATCTCAGAATCTATCATATCTAAAGCTTTTTTGGACATTTCTTGCAATACGGGTAAATATTCAACTTACAATCACAACGAAGCCCTAAATTTCTGCTGCTAAGCGAGACATTTGTTAAGTGATTGTTGTCCCATTTTACGACCTTTCTTGCCACACTTGTTAAAGGATTCACTGCAGTTGTGAAGTTAGCCACTCGGTTGTTAAGTGTTAAGTTTCCCCACTGACTTTGCTTTCAGAAAGTTGCAAAAATTGATCATGGGACTCCCGGGACACTGCAATAAATATGAAGGGGTGGCCAAGCATCCCAGTTTTGATCACGTGACCACGGGGGTGCTGCAATGGTTGTAAGTGTGAAAAACAGCCCTAAGGTGCTCTTTTTAGTGCCATCGTAACTTTGAATGGTCACAATGGTTGCAAGTCAAGGACTGCCTGTATTGCTACCTGCCCTTCTCAAGCCCCCTTTTGCCAATGGGAGGTTTGCCTCAAAGAAATTGAAGCATTTTGGACAGTGGTGGGATGAAAAAAAATTGTACTACTGTGGGTGTGGCTCAGTGGGCATGGCAGGGGAAGGATACCGCAAAATCCCCATCCCCACCTCACCCCACTAACCTGCTTTCCAGCTCCATTTTCCTCTGCTGGGCAACAAAAGTGCTCACATTGCAGCCCTGGTCAAAAGGGCACAGCAGAAATTATACTACCTGAGACTTCTCTGAAAACAACAACTGAATGAAAAACTGCTGGTGACCTTCTACCGCTGCACCACAGAGAGTATCTTAACTTACTGCACCTCTGTATGGTTTGTCAATTGCACAGTGGCAGATAGGAAAGCACTCCAGAGGGTTAATGTCATTGCCCAGAGGATCATGGGTTGCCTTCTCCCCTCTTTGGAAGAGCTTTCAACCTCCCGCTACCTTAAGAAAGTTCAAAATATTCTCAAAGATCCATCTTACCCTGGGAACCCTTTTTTTTTTTAACTATAACCATCTGAGAGACAGTACAGGATAATTAAAAAACAGGAGAAATAGGCTGAGAAACAGCTTCTATCCCAGGGCAGTAGCTCTGTTGAATTTTACTGTATAGTGCAGTGTTGGTGCGGTGTTGGAGGTTTTCAGTTCAATGTGTGGAGTATGAAGGACGTGTGTTCTGGCCCTTAGTAAGCTTGTCAGTGCATTTAACCATGAACAATCTGTAGCCCTACAGGTGCCCACCCACACAGGTAGAAAATTTTCACTTAAGAAGAACCCTGCCTTGGCCAACTGCTGGCAGCTGCTTTGCAGACCAATGGCTTGTGAGAAAGCTCCGGAGTAGCAGTGGGCGTAAAGGGGGGAGCAAATTGTGGCTTAATGCAACTCAACAATTCCCTCCCACACTGTGGAGGTTGTGAAGCTCAGCCTGGATTGCTTGGCCTAATTTCCCTGAATTCCTCTTGGCAGCTGAAATTTGTGCTCAGGCGGCATGCCAGCACTTCTCCTGAAAGTTTGGACAGCTAAGGAGAGGTTTCTTTACAAAAAAAAGAAAACCTCAGAATTTCAGCACATAAATGTATTTATAGCACTTAGACCTCCATATCTTATGGTTCTCCACATTCCAAGATGGCCCACCAGTCATACTTGGCAGCAGTGGTGGGATTCAATTTTTTTACTACCAGTTCTGTGGGTGTGGCTTGGTGGGCATGGTGTAGGTTGGTGGGCGTGGCCTGGTGGGTGTGGCAGGGGAAAGTTACTGCAAAATCCTAACCTGCTTTCCAGCTCCATTCTCCTGTGCAGGGCAACCAAAGAAGACCCAGCCAATCAGCTGGGGCTCGGGAGGGAGAGAATAGATGGGGGTGGAGCCAGTCAGAGGTGATATTTGCTTGTTCTCCAAACTATGCAAAATTTCCGCAACCAGTTCTCCAGAACTGGACAGAACCAGCTGAATACCACCTCTGCTTGGCAGCTGATGTGAAGATCATCTACTTTAAGGCTGGTCTAGAACTTGTTATAACATACCTTCCTGGTACAGTGTGTAGAAAAGAGAGGATAACCTAAAATCGTAGGGGGTCTGTAGAGATTCTTAATCATCCAGGTCATGGTTGTCCCAAAGGTGCTTTTATGGGAGGCAACTGGATTTTGTTTTTTCCTTGAAGATGTTTTGCTTCTTATTCAAGAAGCTTCTTCAGCCCTCACTGGATGGTGGGGAATGGAAGGATTTATACTCCTTGAAGACAGCTGGTCATTTGCATTCTCTTTGAGGGTTGTTGAAGCACTTGGAGGTTTATCTGTGTCCTCAGGATCAGCCAAATAGTGCTAATGATTCTGTAGTCTGCAATTTTTCTGGAAATCTGTTCATACACACCATTTGAAGGGTGTTCTTATCCCAACTTGCATAACTAAAAGTGTTTCAAACACCCTTTGAATGGTATGTATGAATGGATTTCCAGAAAAATGGCAGATTACAGAAACCATTAGCATTACTTGGGTGATCCTGAGTAGTGCTAATCCTGGTCCTCAGTTTGCAGCACAACTGAGCTGAATGTTTCTGTTGCTAAGCAAGACAGTTAACTTGTAGGATCCAATCTGGTTTGGTCACCAAGACCAGAGGTTTCTCTTCCGTGCTTGTGATGGAGCCCATCTTCAAGGAACTTCACTCTCAGTTAAGTGAATTTAGTTAAGTGAATGTTGTCCCATTTCACAACCATTCTTTCCACAGTTGTTAAGTGAATCATTACAATTGTTAAATTAGTAACACATGGTTGTTAATGTCAACTCATAAAATATTTCTACAGTCTTTTTAGAGTTGCCAACAGAAAGGGAGAGGGGAGCAGTGGGCAGCTGGCATTCCATACATGTTTTCAAAGATAGTTGCTAGGTGACCAAAGTTTCTGCTGTGCAAAATTCTAACTAGAGAGTATGATTGATGACTCTTGGCTATGGATGTGTCCCATTGGAGAATATGAATTATGGTACACCCAGGGTGTGGGGGAAAACCAGGGTCAAGGTTGATAATGAATGATGTGTCTCAGAGTTGGCTACACCCAGGCAGTGCCAGCATGTTTACTCCTAATAAATCTTCTTTAAGTTTGGAAGTTTGGCTAGAGACTCATGATTTAAATGAAGGTAACTGCCGGAGCCCTGACAGTTTAGTGAATTTTGATCACATGACCATGGGGATTCTGGAATGGTCATATATGTGAAAAATACATGTATGTGTGTCGTAAGCCACTTCTTTCAGTGCTGTTGTAACTTGGAACAGTTGCTAAATTAACTTGTAATAACCCAGGGCATGACACAAAAATAACTAAGCCACAAAAATAGAATAAAGCTCCTTTAATGTCTCCAACTTGGCCCCAATGTCCAATTTTCCTCAGCTGGAAATCAAACTTTTAAAGAAAACATTTTACGGAGGGAGTAAATGTAGTCTGCACCCAAAGTAAAGTTAATCTGAATTAAAAAGAACCAAACACAAAAACCAAAAACAAATTACCAAAAAGTAATTCCTTCAGTAACATTGAAGGAATTACTACAGCAGGCAAGGATGATTAATTGCAGACTTCTATCAGATAATGCAGCCACCACAGTTGGGAAGAAGCCAAAACACAGATAAGCTCTGACAAGAATAATACACACTTTGCTTCCAGCACTGGGCCATGCGCAGTTTGTCCTTTTAAACAATTCCTGTAGCTGCAGCCCATGAAGGGGATCAAGGCCCCTTCCTCCCTCATAAACCACACCATTCATGTTTCTCCCTTATCCTCTCCTCCCTGCATGCCCTAGGATGAAGAGGGGATGGACCTCTTCCTCTGACTGCCCAGCCGGCCTGTGCCCTTTCTCAGTTTCCTCCACAACCTCCAGAGCCACACTTCCACTCCCTGTTGGATGTTCCTCCTCTCCCTCGAAGTCAGACTCCAACAGGGGTATGACTGAACTGTTGTAACTCGAGGAATAATAAAATCTGAAAATAATGTCTTCCATCAGCTGCTTTTTCCAAGGGTATGAGAATAGAGACAGACAGGGAGAACCCATCTGTTCCACGGTTACTGAACATACCTGCAAAAAAAATTACATTTTTTCCTTGCAAAATCCTTCCAGATTCAGTACCATCCTCCTGAAAAATTCAAACATGTACAAGTACAATTGCTGTGTTTATCCCAGTTACCCTAATTGCTACACTGTGGGGTTTGGAAACAATAGCAAACTCTAATGCCACCTAATTATGCCTGTTATATTAATTGCAAATGGCCCTGGACTTTAGATTTCTTCCTATTGCAAAGATGTCTATCTGAATCTGTTTTCTTCCTACTCTTCTCTAAAGGTCAAGAGTCTGTACTAAAATTAGTATCAGCACTTCAGAATCTTGGAATGGACCAGCGCTTGGTGCAATAAATTAATCTACCAGGGCTTAATGGATGAGGGTGGTGTTGGAATTTTCTCTGACTTAATCGAGGGCATAACCTCCAAGTGACAGGAGGCAACTTTAGAAAGACAGGAGTTCAGAGGCAATTTTAGAAAGTATGAGTACATTCTTCAAGTGGTAAAAAGGCGTCGCCAACTTCCAGCGGAAGTTGTGGGTCAATCCTCAGGAACTGAGTCTACACATGCTTGGGATAAGCACATGCCCATCCTCCGACAAATGTTAAAAATAATAAATACCTAAATTGCAAAGAAAACAACAAAGGGCAGATTCAGTGGATCACTAGATCTTTTTCTGTTATCACTTTTCTACGTTTCTAATCCTACTAGGACCAGGTGGGTGGAACGTTTGGTTTATCCAGATCTAGGGCGATTTCACCTCTGATCTTGGGTGGAGTATCATTTCTTCCTCCAAAGTTGATACGAAATCCTGCACTTTTTATATAGGTAAAGGTTCTCCTAGCACATATGTGCTTGTCGTTTCCGGCTCCAGGGGGCGGTGCTCATCTCTGTTACAAAGCTAAAGAGCCAGCGCTGTCTGAAGATGTCTCCGTGGTCATGTGTCTGACATGATTCAATGCTGAAGGCACATGGAATGGCGTTACCTTCCCACCAAAGGGGTCCCTTTTTTTCGACTTGCATTTTTTACGTGCTTTCGAACTGCTAGGTTGGCAGAAGCTGAAACAAGTAACGGGAGCTCACTCCATTACATGGCGCTAGGGATTCGAACTGCCAAACTGCCAACCTTTCTGATCGACAAGCTCAGCATCTTAGTCCCTGAGCTTATATAACCTACAAAAAAAGCAGCATTTTCTCCTGATCTCCTGAAAGCCAGCTGGCTCACTTTGAACCAATGAGACAGTGAATTCTAATCCTGCCTCAGGCATGAAAGCTGGGCCAATCACCAGGAGACTGTGAGTTCTAGTTTCATCACTGGCATGAAGGCCAACTGGGTGATTTTGGGCCAATCACTCTGTCTCAGTCCAACCCACCTCACAGGCTTGTTGTTGTGGGAAAAAAGGGCAGAAAGAAGTATTAAACACATTGAGTTATTTTTAAAGTAATGAAGACAGGATAAATAAAATCAAATAAATATTGCTATCCAAACTGTCCAAGTACAAATCCTGCTCAGTAGAGTTACCACATCTAAGCTACACAAGTTCCCAGGGGCCTTTTAATCCATCTCTTTGCTGAATGAAGAAAAACCCCAACTGAGGTTATTCCTGCCTTAAAAGTATCTGAAAATACTGGTCAAGACACTAGAGTTATGAAGTTAAAAGCTGGCAAAACTTGCATGTTTACAAAGCAAAAACTGGTTTAAAAAGGCTACAGCTCTTCTTAAAGAAGATTGAAGAAGTATCTATTGAACACAGATCAGCCAAGCTCAATAAGCACATCATTTTTCCATTTGAAAAAAAAAATCCCTCGTTGTTTAGAATAGCTCTATAGAAAGGCCACTGAAAATTACATTCTTCCTCCCTGGCCACTTTCTCCATATAGAATTATTACTCGGTATTAAGCTGCTTCTGGGCTAATGAAATTTGTACATTGGTTTTAATTATCCTCAATTTGTAGTGGTGATTTGCCAATCTGGCTGTTTACAAGCTTGCTGGAAATATTGGTTTCCAATCAGTGTTCAGCACACATCATCATTTTGCCGCCCTGGGCAACCTGCAATTTACGAGAGAAAATGATGCTTTTTTATATGTTATATAAAACGTGAGAGGCAGAAGAATAGCAATAGCACTTAGACTTATATATGCTGCTTCACAGTGCTTTACAGCCCTATCTAAGCAGTTTATAGAGTCAGCCTGTTGTCCCCAACAATTTGGGTCCTCATTTTACCCACCTTGGATGAAAGGCTGAGTCAACTTTGAGGCAGTCAGGATTGAACTCCTGGCAGTCAGCAGAGTCAGCCTGCAATGCTGCATTCTAATGACTGCACCACCACGGCTCCTTCCTTCCTTCCTTGTTCCTTCCTTCCTTCCTTCCTTCCTTCCTCCCTCCCTCCCTCCCTCCCTTCACTCCCCCTTCTCTTTTTTCCTTTCTTTCACCCTCCCTCCCACCTTTCCTTTCTTCCACCTTTCCACCTTTCCACCTTCCCTCTTCCCCCCTTCCTTCGCAACAGCACTTAGACTCATATACCGCTTCAGTGCTTTACAGCCCTCTCAAAGCTGTTTACAGAGTCAGCCTATTGCCCCCAACAATCTGGGTCCTCACTTTACCCACCTTTGAGAAGATGGGTCAACTTTGAGCCTGGTGAGATCTGAACTGCCAAATTGCAGGCAGCTGGCAGTCAGCAGAAGTAACCTGCAGTACTGCACTCTAACTGCTGCACCACCGAGGCTCTTAATTGAATACTGGGAAGAGGGATTTATTATATGCCACCACAGGATGAAAGTTTGGAGTCTCCCACAAGGGAACAATATACAGATAATCCCCAACTTACGACCACAATTGATCCCCCAAATCTCCATTGCTAAGTGAGACAGTTGTAAAATGAGTTTTGCCCCATTTTATGACCTTTCTTGCCACAGTTGTTAAGTGAATCACTGCAGTTAAGTTAGTAACATGATTGTCAAGTAAATCTGGCTTCCCCTTTGCACTTTGCTTGTCAGAAGTTCACAAAAGGGAATCACCTGACCCCGGGACATTGCAACTGTGATAAATACATACCAGTTGCCAAGTGTCCAAATTTGGATCACATGACTAAGGGAATGTTGCAACGATCATTGTGTAAAAAACAGTCCAAAGTCACTTTTTTCAGTATCTTTGTCATGCTCCTTTTGGAATCTGATTCCAAGGTGGAGGATGAACAGCTGACAGGGAGTGAGAGTGCGGCTCCAGTGGCTATGGAGAAAACTGGGGAAGGGCACAGTCCGGCTGGGCATTCAGAGGAAGACCCAGGCTCACCCTCTCTTCATCCTAGGGCACACAGGGAGGAATGGAGATGAGAGCAACATGAGTTATGTGGGTTACGGGGGAGAAAAGGGCCCTGATTCCCTTCATTAGCTGCAGCTGGGAAAACAGGATTTTAAAAGGGTGTTTGCGCACAGCACCTTTCTGGAAGCAAAGCGTGCATTATCTTTGTTTGTCAAGTCTTATCTGGGTTCTGGCATCCGCCCAACTGTGTGTGTTTCGTTATTTTTTGAAGTCTGCAATGTCTTATCCTGCCCTGTCTCATTAATTGCTGCAGCGTGGTTTGTGTTGGTTTTTATTTCTAATTTGTATGTACTTTGGGTTCGGACTGAATTTCTTCCCTTTATAAACTGTACTTGTGAGAGCTTTTTCTCCAGCTGATGATAACTGGACATTGGGGGCCAAGTTGGAGGAATTAAAGAAACTTTACCTACTTATGGGACTTCATTGCTTTTGTGGCACGCCCCGGATCATCACACAAATAGCTGAAAGTCACAAACTATCTGCATCAATAGTAGGCTGCAACTGGTTTAACAACCGTGTCAGGACTCCAGTATTCACCCCCATTTAAATTATGAGCCTTTTAGAGCTTAAAGATTTATTAGGAATGAACATGCCATTGCTACTTGAGTATAGCTGACTCTGAGACACAATTCATTGTCACCCTTGACCTTGGTTTTCCTCCACCCCCTGGGTGTATCATAATTCATATTCTCCAATGGGACACATCCATAGACAAGAGATTGCCTAGAAATTATCTATAGATTATCTATGAAAGCATTTAAGGAATGCATTACTTCCCCCCTCCCTTTCTGCTAACAACTCTTAAGAGACCAGAGAAATATTTTATGAATTAACTTGCCAGTTCTGTAATCATGTGCACTTGTGACTAACTCGCATGTTGTGCATGTGCGCAACATTCAATAAACACCCATTTGATCCTCTCCAGCTTATCTTCTAGATTTCCCTGGTAAGTAGAACAGCTGAGGCGCATTAATCCACTTTGCCACGCAAATCAGCTGAGCTGCAAAAGAAGGAAATGTAAGACAGGATAGGGCGCAGGTGGTGGCCAACTGCGCCCCTATCAGTTGGGCGTGGCCAACTGATCATTGTTCGTCCCGGTTTGCTAGAACTGGTCCGAACCAGCATAGCCCCCCTCTGATCTGTATGCTCCTCAGTTTTCAAAGGAAGACTAACCTAGAATCCACATGGCCAATTGCATTATGGCTTCAGGTGTTCCATACTAACCCAGGGAACTGGGTTAATTTAGAAAACTATGATTTAAATATGAGTTAATTAAGAATGCCATTTAAGCCATTCTACCTTAATCTTGTGTTCTCAAAATGAGTTGAAGTCCCAACAACTGAAAAAGATCAAGGTTGCCATGAAGAAAAAAGTATCTCTGTACATCCATTTTGGATTCAGAAATGAATAGTAAACTGCTGTTAATAATGATTCTAAAATTGAGCTTGTATTTTTTTTCAGATATGATAGGAGTGCCACAGAATGCCCATATCTGGTCATGCCATATTAAATGTACTCAAACATTGAACTTTAATAGGTCCTATAAAACTTCTTTTCTGCAAGGCATCATGGATGTTCATCTGTGCATTAGAAGTGGAAATCTACATGATTAATTTTCAGGTTTCCCAAGACTCCCTGTGGATGACGCAAGTCTGGGTTTATTATTGTTGTTGTTGTTATTTGAGGGGTGTGTGAGGAAACTGAATTTACTCAGAGAATGGTTGACGATAGAGTCCAAACTTTAAGCAACAAAAGGCCCTCTGACCTTGTCAATATTTTCTTCCAACAAGAAAATATTCTGTGTAAGACAAAAATAAATCATGTTAAGTGTGGAATTTATTTTCTCCAGAGAAAATATGCAAAGGACCAGCTACTTATGTATTTTTGCTCAGCACAGATGTTGCTCTGTGTGACAATGTCATTTTTTTGACTCCATCTTAATGTTTTCAAGCCAGCCAATAATGGCTTATTAATAAACCACAACTAAACACACTGTGCTTGAATTTGAATTGAAGGCAGCAGCCATGTCCTTCCATTCATGCCTTTTCCACAACCCCATGTGCTCCTTCGTCTCATCAGGGGCGTCTGTAGCAACGTGGCCAAAACAAGAATATAATGGGATTTTTTAAAATGTCACTTTTAAAACTTTCCCTGTTGTTCCCCTTCCCCACTTTTCCTGTAATTTTATGTTTCAACTATTTTATTTTTGGAAATTTAATAAAATATCTTTTAAAAAAATTATAATGCCAGCCACACCCATGCTGCTGACGCTTTATTCCATTTTAATGTATGAGGCACACAATTCCTGACCTAAAGTTTGTTAAAGCTGTGTCTGATGAGTTGAATGCTAAAAAAAAAAAAATCAACTGGCAAAGATGTTTGTAGGAATTGTACTTACATATGCCCAGCTTCCTGGGCATTAATCTACCACTTTGTATTTATTTATTTATATCCCATTTTTATATACAACTCAAGGTAGCAATAATATATAATACTCTTCCTACAAGAACCCAGTGAGGTAGGTTGAGCTGAGAGAAAGGGACTGGCTCAAAGTCACCACGCTGGCTTTTCATACCTAGGGCAGTATTAGAACGCATGGGTCTCCCAGTTTATTAGAGTTTCAATCAATCAAAATAGAGCTAAAAGGGACCTTGGAAATCTTCTAGTCCAACCACCTACTCAAGCAAGAGACCTATACCATTTCAGACAAATGATTGTCCAATCTCTTCTTAAAAGCTTCCAGTGTTGGAGCATTCACAACTTCTGGAGGCAAGCTGTTCCATTGATTAATTGTTCTGTCAGGAAATTTCTCCCTAGTTCTAGGTTGCTTCTCTCCTTGATTAGTTTCCATCTATAGTTTCTTGTCCTGCTCTCAGGTGCTTTGGAGCAGTGGTCGCCAACCAGTGGGCCGGGGACCACTGGTAGTCTGTGAGAAAATTTTGGTGGGTCACAGAGAAATGTCATCCCTCAAAGCAATTAATCCATGCTGCATGGGAACACAAGGCTGCGTCGCCCACATGGCCCACGGGAACACAAGGATTGTGTCGCTTGCATTGTGAACAACACGAGGTAGTGAGGAGAGGGGGAAGGAGGAAGGAGGGGAACTTGCCCCGCTCAACCCACATGCCTCGTCTGGCCACCAGACTGCTTCTTTCCGCTTCTGTCTTCTTCTGCTTTTAGCTGCACACAAGGAAAGCAGCAAAAGTCTTTGTCTCCCCCAAACTCCACCAGAAATGAGTCTGGCACCCTACAGGGCATCCTGCTCCAAGAGGCTATGCAGGCAAAGACTCATTTCTGGAGGAGTTTGGGGGAGACAAAGAAAGACTTCTGCTGCTTTTGCTGCTTTCCTTGCATGAAGCCAAAAGTCTCTCTCTCTCTTTCCACCCTCCCCCCCCCCCAAAGAACAGAGCTGGAGACGGTATCCTGTGATCTCAAATAAAGAATGATTGATCAATAGAAAAACAGGGTGGGGAATATTCCTGTAGACTTTTTTTCTTCTGCTGCTTTCTGCAGAGACCCTGGGAAAATGTCACTAAGCCGTCAGTCAAAATTCATATTAGTGGTCCGCAGGATTTAAAATTATGAGTTTGGTGGTCCATGAGGTCCAAAAGGTTGGCGACCCCCATTTGGAGAATAGCTTGAGTCCCTCTTCTTTGTGGCAGCCCCTTGTGAGATACAATATAATGTTGTAATTTTCCATAATGTATATGCATTCTACTTTTCATCACAGATTATCTTGACCCCATTATCTGTAAGAACTGAAGTGACTAACAAAAAGACACAAGGCCTTCTGTCTAATAGTAAATCCAATTGCTAAACTTCCCCCATCTTTATCAACCTCTCATATTTCTCTGCCTTAGCAACTTTTAAGATGTGTGTGGACTTCAACTTCCAGCAAGCTTTGCTGGTTGGGCAATTCTTGGGAGTTGAAATCCACCCATCTTCAAGCTGTCAAGGTTGAAAAACACTGCTCTAAATAGAGAGACCTTTGCCTAATTTGAGTTCAAATATAGCTTGGCAACATTTCCCTGCCGCCAGTGGGTCCCACTTATATGTTCAACTCATTCTTAACTGTACAAACTCTTCACAAATTATTTTCCCCCTAATTCAAGGATGCCATTTAAGGGCACCAAAATTGCCTGGAAACCCGGGTTTTGACAGTGATTAGGAGTAAAAACATAACAACAGTGAGCAATTCAGACAGCTAATTTCATGTACAGCTTTCTTGCCAGAGCTATTCAACCCAGCCCTGGCCAAAGGCCCTTAAAAGCTTTTTGCTCTTTTTATTTCTCCCATAATTTCAGATGCACTTTCCTGCTTTTATAGCTCTTGCCCCTTTTCCTTTCCTACTGACAGTGCAGGTAATCCTTGACTTACAACCACACAACTGAGCCCAAAATTTTCTGATGTTAAATGAGTTTTGTCCCATTTTACGATCTTTCTTGTTGTTAAGTGAATCACGGCAGTTATTAATTTAGTAACATGGCTGCCAAGGGAAACTGATTTCTCCATTGATTTTGCTTGTCAGAAGGTCACAAAAGGGGATTATATGACCCCAGGACACTGTACCCGTTGTAAATATGAGTCAGTTGCCAAGCTTTTGAATTTTGATCACATGACTGTGGGGAGGAGGAAAATGCTGCAATAGTCATAAGTCGTAAAAAACTGTCAGTGTGAAAAACAATCCTAAATCACTTTTTTCAGCACCGTTGTAACTTTGAACGGGTCACTAAATGAACCATTTAAATTGAAGACTCCCTATTCCCTCTCCTGATGACTCTCTGATTCCCGCCGCTGTTGAAAACCAACTTGGGAAACCGATTTGAAGACGGATTGTCCCACTTCGCATCCCCATTGGCTGAAGCATCAAGAATGCAAGAGAGCCACAAAGACACACCGACAGAGGAGAGTATAGTTAGAAAAAATGTTAGACTGTGCAGAGATGGATAGATTAACATTAATTTTAAAGACTAAGGAAGAAACAGAATACTTTTTAACATGGGATATGTTTTATCAATGGTTGGATAAAAGAGGTAGAAACTAGATGAAAGATTAATACTATATATAAGAATGCAAGAAATTGTATTACATATAAGCAAACATAAATATTACAGTTCTTGTTATTATTATAAACTTTGATTCATTAAAAATGAAACTCAGTCAACTGAACATTTAAAAATATCACAAATATCGTTGACTGGCTCTGATGGTTGATAGGGGTTGCTGCCAGCATCCTAGATATCAACCAAGTATTTTCTTAAAATCTACGGTTATTATTAATATTATCTCTTTTACATATGGATATATGATCCATATCAACCATCAGCACTGGTCAATAATATTTGTGATACATTTTTAAATGGTCAGTTGACTGTGTTTCATGTTTAGTGAATAAGTTGTTGTTGTTGTTGTTGTTGTTGTTGTTGTTGTTGTTGTTGTTGTTATTATTAGATTCACAGCCTTTGGGGCTGGTTGGTAGCTCAACAGCTTGAGTCCTAACCAAGGACCTAGGAACTGTTCAGGTAGAGTTGGAGGATATTAAGCTGTTTCAAGTGGGGCGGTTTTTTTGTAGAATCAGGGTATTCAAGTCTGATAAATTCAGGATTTCCAAATAGCGAGGCAGCCCTTTAGGTATTGTTCCAAGGGCTCCAATTATAATTGGGATAACACACAATTTCTTTTTCCAAAGTCGCTCAACTTGAATTTGTAAGTCCCAATACGTTGTCGTTATCATCAGTATTATAATTATTGCACATTAGCAAGTAAATGATCTAAGAATCACATTACAAAGAAGCAATTGTTAGTATTTAAAATATGGTTGTTCTTATTAATATCACTCTCGCTATCAGTTTATTAACACTTTGGATGAACAAACGCATCCAGACTGCTCATTATGCATTTATGTCATTTAAAGAAGGAAAAATGTACAGATAAACAATTTCAAAAGAAGAATGCAAGAGAGCCAAACTCTCCAGCGGAAAGCAAACAGCCAGTTTGAAAAATAAAAATAATAAAAATAAAAAATATCACCGGATCGATTCCGGGCAAACACGTGCAAAGTCGATCTCCGTTCCGGGAATCCACCCCGCAGTCGGCGAATAAGTCACTCGCGCTGCAGCCGAGGCGCCGTGCCAAACCTTTCGGAGCCCGGGGAGGGGAAGAAACAACCTCGGCCTGAAGTTCACACGTGACACGCAAGGGCGGGCCTAGCCGAGCCCCGCTGTTCCGGTGACACGGAGCCCGCCGGCTGCAGACGACTCGGCAGGAGCCCTCCGTGCCCGCCTCTCCCTCTCTCCTCTCTCCACCGTGCGCGGTGCCATGGCGCGCTTGGCAGCCTGGCTCTCCTTCTTCCTGGCCGTCCTGCTGCAATTCGGCCCGTGCACGGCCGACACTCCGGCCAACTGCACCTTTGAAGACCTGGAGGGCACCTGGGTGCTCCAGGTGAGAAGCGGGCAGGGGCCTCCGACCCGGGAGATCAATTGTTCCGACGTGGGTAAGTCGCGCGTCTTTCTGCTCGCCGCCTTTGGACTTTTGCCTCCCTCCCTTCCTTCTATTCTTCAGGAAACAAAAAAGAAG
Organism: Laticauda colubrina; assembly: GCA_015471245.1. Taxonomy (NCBI): domain Eukaryota; kingdom Metazoa; phylum Chordata; class Lepidosauria; order Squamata; family Elapidae; genus Laticauda; species Laticauda colubrina. Next base: position 9,478,566 of record BLBF01000006.1, on the reverse strand, counting down.
AATCAAAACTTCCCGAAGGGAAACAAACACGCAAGTTTCCCAATGGAGTTCCCATTTTTCCAAATGGCAACTGGATTTTCTTGGAGGGTTTTTTTTTTATTTCAGACGAAACTTTGTTTCCAAGTTTTTCTTTCTTTGTTCTTTTTCTCTGGTCCAAGAAACTTTTCACTTCACTTCACTATTTCTCACTTCATTTCACTTCACTTCACTGTTTCTCACTTCACTTCACTTCACTGTTTCTCACTTCACTTCATTTCTTGAGAAGCGAAGGATTTTTCAAAGAAAAAAAGCCCAAGAAAGTCCACTTGGAAAAATCACCTTTAGAACAATCATGACCTGGATGATTGAGAATCTCCATAGACAATCGATTTAATCTATCCTAGTTTCCCCCCCCACCCCCCAATAATCAGCTCATTGAACACAACTTGAGAGGGGTAGTCATTTAATCTGCCTCTCTCCATTGAATTACAAATCCCATCATCCCCAATTTGTATGAACATTGCGGGTTGGAAGTTGGTAACTAAACACAGTTCGGTGATGCCAAGCTGGGGCTTTTATCCATCCTGCTCAACCAAGTTAAAATGAGATTGGGCTAATTTGCAATTCAGCATTCTAGTAACTCAGTGACCATCTTTAAGATGAATTCAGCCATCCCCTTGTGACTCATATGGTTGATTGGTTTGGATTTTGCAGATTGTGCAAACAGAAGAATTGTTTTGACAATCTGGGTTGTTTTTCCTCCATTCCGACTCACTGCCCCCTAACTCACATTTTTCCACTTCAACTGAAGTGATACACAAACTTGGCAAATACATTGAGGTATCAAACCACAAACCTGTTGCTTTCGAGAAATATTTCTGGAGGGGCCTGGCTTCAGCAGAGATGCTACTCTGAAAAGTTTTGCAGTTCCCTGTTTGGGAAGGAAAACTTAAAGTCGCTTGATAGTGAGGTGGGCAGCATATAAATTTAGAATAGAATATAATAGAAGAGAAGAGAATAGCAGAGTTGGAAGGGACCTTGGAGATCTTCTAGTCCAACCCCCTGCCTAGGCAGGAAACCCTACACCACTTCAGACAAATGGTTATCCAACATCTTTTTAAAAACTTCCAGTTTTGGAGCATTCAAAACTTCTGGAGGCAAGCTGTTCCACTGGTTAATTGTTATAACTGTGAGGAAATTTCTCCTTAGTTCTAAGTTGCTTCTCTCCTTGATTAGTTTCCACCCATTGCTTCTTGACCTGCCCTCAGGTGCTTTGGAGAATAGCTTGACTCCCTCTCTTTTTTTTAAAGGAATTTCTCAGGATATTGCTGGGCAAATATGACAGAGTTAATAAATATGTCTACACCATCATTCATAATGTTGCCACCACCCACCCCTCCTCTTCCTATCACTTTTCTTAATCTGCTTCCTTACCCCACCCCCAGTTAATGGCCTTGGCTTAGTTAATACTTGGCTTGCCAATCTTTGATTAGAGCAAAATCTTCCCTTTTTCAATCTCTAGCCGAATTAATCCCATCTTCAGGGATGTGCAATCTTGGCTACCTCAAGTCCACTGGTTTTTAAATGGCCAAGGCTCAGCTCATGTTTCAATGCTAGTTGAGGACACACACACAAACATACACACACACCAAAATCAACTGCCCATATGGTTTGTGTGCATAAGGCCGAATAGTTAATAATGTGCAACAGCACCTAACTCTCTGTTGAAGGCTCATTTAACTCGATGAACAACCAATGCCTTTCTATGGCTCAAAACTTTTGCAACTGATGTCCTGCCTCCAACTAACTTTTCTTTTAATTAGCATGGTCCATCTAAAGTCTGAATTTGGGGAATATTTACAACCAGGGGATAATTGCTTTGCAGTTTTTATTATCAGAGGTATGTTGCTAGTTCCAGAGTCAAGGTTAAGAGCTCAGGTTTCTCTCATAGTAGGATCTCTCAAGCAGAAATTTCAGTGGTTTCTGAATCAGTGTCATGCCTCTTAAACTTCCTCTTCTTCATCCCTGCTGTTGCTGTTATTTTGTTTTGGGTTTGAACTTCCTTTCTAAATGTCTGTGCTCTTATTTGGTGCTTATTTGCAAAAATCAGCTTCTCAAGTCCCTAAAAATGACAGTTATCACTTATAACTGTGAGAAGTGCATCCCCATTAATGCAAAATGAGTTAGCTTTGTATTTTTTGCAGCTTATTTTCCTCCAGAAGTCGATTGGGGAAGGCAGTCCTTGGAGAGGAATATAAAAATAAATAGTATTTTCTTTTATTGCCACTCTACTGCCCTAAAAATAATAATAATTGAGATCAGCAGGGAGGAAAACATTTCCATTGAACAGAACTATGAATTCTTTTTCTTGTATTTCTCAACTCTTTTTGGTTTTTAACCAATGCTCCTTATGGGAGTGTAGAGATAGTTTTCCATTTACAAGGACAATTAGATCACAGTTTCTGCTGCTAAGCAAGGAGGTTTTAAAGTGAGTTCTGCACAATTTTATAACCTTTTGGGCCTTGGTTGTTAAATGAGTCACTGTGGTTGTTAAGTGAATCCAGCTTTCTCCACTGACTGCTTATCACAAGGTGGCTGGAAAGGATGCTGCAATTATTGTAAATGCAGGTGTCCTCGACTTACAACAGTTCATTTAGTGAACAATCAAAGCTGAAAAAAGTGACTTATGGCCATTTTCACACTTACGACCGTTGCTGCATCCTCATGGCCCAATTGATCAAAATTCAGAGGCTTGGCAACTGGTTCATATTTATGACGACTGTAATGTTCCCAGATTTACGTGATCGTCTTTTGCGTCCATTTGCCATGCCATGTCCATGGGGAAGCCAGATTCACTTAACAATTGTGTTACTCACTTAACAATGGTGGCCAGAAAGATTGCAAAATGGGACAAAATTCACTTAACAAAAATGTTTCGCTTAGCAACAGAAATGTTGGGCTCAGTTGCGGTTTGTAAATCGAAGGAACGTGCCGGTTGCCAAGCATCCAAATTTTAATCACATGGGTATGAGGATACAGTGATAGTCGTAAGTGTGAGGACCAGTCATAAGTCAGTCATATAAGCCATTTTTTCAATGGCATTGTAACTTAAATGGTTCCTAAACAAACAATTTTAAGTATGAGCTATTACAGCAATATTTTATGAAAATAGTTCTTCAAAAAACATGGAAGATTGCCATTTACGGGTATGGAAAAATTTATTGTGGCTGCCTTCACTTTCTCTGCTAATTTTTGTTTCTAATAAAGAGAAAAATGCAAAGTAAAAAAATAATATACCTCAAATGCAAACAGTTGTCTGTAACTCCTAAACCAAGTGTGACTTTTCTTGGGATTATGCTAAATTTGCAGGAGGCAACTATATAATCTCAGGTGGTGAAAAATACTGCTGCTTAAAGGAACAGACATTTAGAAACATTTTGTCTTCCTGGTGTGGGTTGCTCAACCAGACTTTCAAAGGAGGACAAAGAGGGAAATAAATGGTGGTATCGTTTAGGAACTGAACTGATTTTACATTTTTCCTTTGTAAAGTTTTTTCTTAAATTTGTGATCGCACGCCCTTTAGCCAAGAGATCTAGGCAGTGGAATTTCTTCACCCTCAGGGGGCTTTATGAGGTGTAGTCAGCCAGCTGTTTCCATAAAAGAAAAAATAAAATAAAGTTGTACTCTTCAGCTTTAAGTAAGAGAAATGGAACTTGCCTTGTTGCGCCTGGAACTTACCATTGAGTCTGCTGGAATTTCAATCATGTGAATGTTTTTTTTTTCTTTTAAGGAAATGTAAGCAGATTTTTGTGCTTGCCTTTTCCTCTCTCTCTCTCTCTTTCTCTTTTTTCTTTCTCTTCTTTCTCTTTCTTTTTCTTTCATTCACTCTCTTTTTTCTCTCCTCCTCTCTCTCTCTCTCTTTCTCTCTCTCTCTCCCTTTGTCCATTCCAATGGATCTGGCAGAGAAGGCTTGCTGTAGTTACCGTCCATTAGGCACTTACTTTTGGCAAGTCCCAGGTGGCAGGCCTTCTCTACTGTGGCACCTGCCTTATGGAATTTTCTTCCCCCAGAAATGAGATTATTACCATTAGAATTTGAAATTGAAGCAGTAATGCAACTCAGCCACTAACCATATTTAATTGGCATGGTTGATCTTAAACCAAGCTAAGCACGGTGGTCTTGATAAATTCCTAGATTGAGAGATTATGGTCAATTTCTAGATATTAATCAAGAAAACAATCTGGGTACAGATCAGGGGTGTCAAACACAAGGCCCATGGGATGGATCCGGCCAGTGGGATGCTTAGATCTGGCCCATGGGGCCACCGTGGAAACAATAAATGACCAGCCCTCAGTGCCTCTGCCAGTGAAAACAGAGGCTGTGCACGTCCCTCCCAGACTCCATTTTCGGCTGCGACGGCCTCTTGCAGCTTCCACCAGCAAAACTAAGGTCAGGGGGCATATGCAGCTCCCCCGTGCTCCATTTTCGCTGCAGGAGGGCGTCGCGGGCAAAAACAGAGCTTGGGAGGCCATTTTTGCTGGTAGAGCGCTCTGACCACCACAGGCACCCCTTGACATTAGTGATATCAAGCCAGCCACACCTACCCCAGCCCTCCAAGGTCAAACACAACCCTAATGCAGCTCTCAATGAAGTCGAATTTGCTACCCCTGGTTTAGATGCTTGAGCAATAGAAGACAATATTGTAGCTCCCAGTTGAGCTGTGAAGTTCTTGGTGCACTTGCTTTGAGACATTTATTTATTCTCTTTATTAAATTTAGAGGCTGTCCCTTTCGCTCACAGAGCAATTTCATTGCCCCCCACACATTTGCACTGACAATCCCAAAGTACTTTTTCAAGAGGCAACTGGACTTTTAGAGAATCGTTGAGACCACATGGAGGTTTATGTTCTCAAGGTCACCCAAATAGTGCAAATGGGTGTGGAGCCTTGTTGGAATTGCTGAAAGAAGAAGGCTATCAAGAAGGCTCCACACCCATTTGCACTACTCAGGTGACCTTGAGGACACAGATAAACCTCCAGGTGGACTTAACAACTTGCTAAAAGAATGCAAATGACCAGCTGTCTGCAAGGAATATAAATCCTTCCATTCCCCACCATCCAGTCAGAGCTGAAGAAGCTTCTTGAATAAGAAGCGAAACGTCTTCAAGGAAAAACAAAGTAAGTCCAGTTGCTTCTTGAAAAAGCACCTTTGGGATAACCATGATCTGGATGACAGAAAATCACCATAGACTCCATTGATGATGTTATCTAGTTGGGTAATCAAACATCTGCAGGCAAATAATCATGCTTGCAGAATATCAAGAACTGCATAAAATGTTGAGCATTTCAGCTCAACTAGAAGGAGGTTTTATCTTTTTTTTTTTTAATGCCAAATTACATTTTAAAGCTTTGTTTAAAAATAAAGAAGACAATGTTAATTTTTTTTTTGAAAAAAAAAAGTCCTTTATAGATTGTAGGCATCATTTAAAATAACATTGCAATATTAACTTCTAAAGACATCATCAAAAAGAAATATGATCAAAGCAAAAAGAAGTAAAATGAATAAAAGAAACATTTGATATAAGGTCAATCTGAAAAGATGGTAATGTTCAGAACATTAAACTAGCCAAGCTATACAATGAAAGATAAACTCACAAATACACCAAAAAAATAACTAAATGATTCTATTTTTCTATTAAAAACAGAAGACAATAAAAAGGTAATGAATGTAAAAATGATACATAAAATTATTATATTAAATATATGACCAGAGTATTTTATAGTGCTGAAGAATCTTCTTATCTTTATCAATAATATTCATAAAAAGTACCACATATCGTAAATACCTTTTGTCTCTCCCATATTAACATATGTGTTAATTTTTCTATAGATACTATACTGTACTTGGTTTAACCATATGTCGGGTTATGTGATAGAATCTAATTTCTGTCAAAGAGTTATTACCAGTCTATCTACTATCAGCAGAGCAATTAATATATATTTTGATGTGGTTCTTCAGCTTAGATTCAAACAGACAATAAAACTGTTAAAGGACCCAAAAAATATTCAAAATTGGAAAAGGGGGATTTATATGCTTGCATATTTATTCAAACATTTAAAGTCTGCTTTTTTTTTTTTACCAATTAATCTCAGGTCTGAATTCAGTCAGCTAAAAATAAGGCCAGATAAAAACAGGTTTTTTTTAAAAAAATTATTGCATATTAAGAAATAGACAACACTGTTACTGCTATGTCAGCTCTTCATCATCAGTTACTAAAAACTCTTTGCTGTTTCATTTTTAGGTCCTGTGGAGAAAAAAATAACTGTGCATCTTCAGAAACTTGACATAGCTGAGGATGATCGAGGGAATTACGGCTTTTTCACCATAATTTACAACCAGGGCTTCGAAATTGTCTTGAATAACTACAAGTGGTTTGCATTTTTTAAGGTAAATGAGGACTCCTTTTCCAGAAACTCATATGCCATTTATCCCAGAATGTATTGGCATTAAAACGTAGCTCCAAAACTAAAACATTGCTGAGCAGAGTTGGTAAAAAATTCATTTTATGTCTTTCCCCCTGGCTGTGTAACAACCGATAGCTACATCTCCCCTTTGAAGAGCAAGCAAGGAGCAATCAATACTTAACCCTTGTAAAATACAGAATTGTATAAATAATTGAGGAAAGCAATCAAGCGCGATGTGTGACAATTTGCTGTTTAAGGTATTTCAGGGGAAACTTCATTGGTTGGTAATGAGCATAACAAAGTACATGGGGCGAATTGCCTTCTATGCTGTAAGCCTAGAATGGAAATTTCTTCGCTTAAAATCTGAAACTGTTCAAAGCTTAATCATATCAGATTGCATAAGCTTTAATATATTGGCAAAACTGCTTCTTCTTGGGTTTGGAGGGAGCCTGAAGAAATGAAGCTTGTGTGTTACCATGTGTGTTGCAAGGCTTTGTGGTGGCACAGTGTTTAGAATGCAGTATTGCAGGCTAACTCTGCCTATACCTTGGCGTTCGATCCTGATGCAATAGCACTTAGACTTATGTAAGTCTTATAAGAGTCATGGTGGTGCAGTGGTTAGAAAGTATTACTGCAGGCTCCTTCTGCTGACTGCCGGCTGCCAGCAGTTCGATGCTGACTGGCTCGAGATTGACTCAGCCTTCCCTCCTTCCAAGGTCAGTAAAATGAAGACCCAAATTGTTGGGGGCAATAGGCTGACATTGTAAACTGCCCACAGAGTGCTGTGAAGCAGTATACAGAAATAGCAATAGCATTTAGTCTTATATATTTCTCCACAGTGCTTTACAGCCCGCTCTATGTGGTTTACATACTGTCATCATACTCACAACAATCTGGCTCTTCATTTTACCGATTTCAGAAGGATGAAAGGCTGAGTCAACCTTGAACTGGTCAGCATCGAACTGCTGGCAGCCGGCAATCAGCAGAAGTAGCCTGCAGTAATACTTTCTAACCACTGTGCCACCATGACTCTTATAAGACTTACAAAAGTCTAAGTGCTATTGCTATTTGTGGGCCGATTCTGCACTCGTGAGACCACGCTTGGAATACAGTGTCCAGTTCTGGTCACCCCGTCATAAAAAAGATGCGACTCTAGAACGAGTGCAGAGAAAAACAACAAAGGCGATAAAGGATCTGAAGGCTAAATCGTATGACGAATGGTTGAGGAAGCTAGGTACCTGTAGCCTATTGAAAGGAAAGATTGGGGAGACATGATAGCTATCTTCCAGTACTTGAGGACAGTGGTGGTATTTTACCGGTTTGGCCCGGTTCAACCAAACTGGTAGCTCCAAGGATAATCTGTGAGAGAACCAGTTCGCTCCGACGATCAGCTCCTGGACCTGCCCAGTCACCCATCCGGCTCTATTCTGACCTTTATTTCCTGGTTTTGAAGCTCAGCTGCTTCACGCGGCAAAGTGGATTGCCATGTGTCAGCTGTTGAAGACACACAGAAAGTGCAGGATTGCAGGAGAAGGTCAGTAGCATACCCTCTGCGCGCATGTAAAGTGTGTGTTTGGCGCATGCGCGTGCAAAGCACGCCCATCAAGCCACAGTTGACTTTGTGGTAAAAAAAATTTGAATCCCACCACTGCTTGAGGGACTGTCACAGAGAAGAGGGGTTGGCTTATTCTCTGAAATACCAGAGGATAGGGCAAGAAATAATGGGTGGAAGCTTGTTAAAGAGAGATCCAACCTAGAAGTAAAAAAGAAATGTTACCATAGTGAGAACAATTAGTCAATGGAGTAGCTTGCCTCCTGGAGTTGTGGTTGCTGCATCACTGGAGGTTTTCAAAAATGGAAAGGACAACCATTTGAGTAAAATGATCCTAGGTTCCTGTGATTCTAGGTTGAATGCCACCAGCACATCCAATTTAATAATTTGCACCTTGTGTTAACAAACATTTGAATGGATTGTGTCAAAACAGGCTCAGGGATTCTGAAACTGGTGGCACCTTCATTATAAACATCCTTCTGGGGAGCTCAGAAAATAGATGTTCACTGCCACCATTTTGCTATCTTCTGTCCACTGGTTTACTTTTTCTGGACACTGGTTTCTAGAGCAAACCATTCTTGGAGTTAGCATTGGTCTCCAATGCAGAGAGGTCTTGTTTCATGGCCCTTCTTTTCTTCAGAAGCATTTGGAAAAGTCAGAAATGTGATTTTAATCATGAGCACTAGAAAACTATTGCAAAATCTTGTGGCAAAGTCAGAGCCACTGAAAACACAATCTCCACTTGTCCAAAGGTTGTAATTGAGTAATCAGTGTCCCGATCAGATGTTTGTCTTCTGAGGTCTTGCAAGCTACACACTTTAGGCTTGGCTTGGATTCTGTTTTCACAGATGGTAGTTGAAGTTACAAGGTACAAGGCACCAAACTAGAAGGCTGGGGAGACTGAGTTTTAGTCCCATTTTAGGCATGAAAGGCAGCTGGGTGACCTTGGGCGAGTCACTTTGTCAGCCTAACTCCCCTGTCACACTTGTTCTGTGGGAAAATAGAAGGAAGACAGTGGGTTGAATATGTTTGCCGCCTTGGATAATTTGTAAAAATAATAGACAAGAGGGGAGGAGAGAGGAGAGGAGAGGAAAGAAGGAAGGAAAAGAAGAAAGAGGAAGAGAGAAAACAAGAGAGAAAGAAACAAAGAAAGAGAGAATACAGAATACATAATTTTATATCATTTTTTTCCTACTCATTTTAAATTGTTTGTTTGGAATTTTATTGGAAATATGTGTTATTACCTTTAGATAAGTAGGTGGGGGGGGGGAGAGAGAGTTTAGTTTATTGTCATTGCAACTCATACAATGAAATTAAATACCATCTTCAGTGTACATTATAACCATGAAAATAAACACAAACACACATCCTTCACACTCCACACACTGAACCGAAAACCCCTAATACCGCACCAACACTGCACTATACAGTAGAATTCAATAGAGTTACTGCCCTGGGATAGAAGATGTTTTTCAGCCTATTTCTCCTTGCTTTTAATATCCGTACCATCTGCCAGATGGTAATAGTTCAAAAAAAGGGTGGCCAGGATGAGATGGATTTTTGAGAATGTTTTGAACTTTCTTAAGGCAGCTGGAGCTATAAAGCTCTTTCAAAGAGGGGAGAAGGCAAACCATGAGAGGGAGGGAGAGAGGGAGAGAGAGAAATCAGGTTTTCTCAACAAATTAATATTACACGAAGATAGAATGAATAAACTTTTTAATGAAAAGAAAGAAAAAAAGAAAGAGGAAAGGAAGGGAAGGAAGGGAGGGAGGGAGGAAAGAAGGAAGGAAGGAAGGAAGGAAGGAAGGAAGGAAGGAAGGAAGGAAGGAAGGAAGGAAGGAAGGAAGGAAGGAAGGAAGGAAGGAAGGAAGAAAGAAAGATTTGGGCAGAGTTTTTCTCCTTGTCCCTTTTCCAAATAATTTTGATTAGCGGGGCCATGTAACAGTTCCAAGTCTGAGGACTGGTGGCAAGTCAATTTTTTCAGTGTGATCATAATTTCAAGTGGTTGTTAAATGAATAATTGTCTAGGACTATCAGTATAGCAGATGGCAGACCCTTAGCCAAACCTGAAGAACATCAGAAACAAGCATAGCAGAAGTGGCCTTGATATTACGTGGAGAGGAGACTACAAGGGAATGCAAAGACTGTAGTATATATTAGGAAACTAGCTGGATACCTGTGTTTCATGACAAAACTTTGTGATTGGGCTGTGCAGGAGAAATCCGGTTTACAATCTGTTGGCTCAGTGGTAGTCAACGATTCAAACACATAAGAGAATATCGCTCCCGCTGCCTTGAGTCCGTAAGCAATTCCATAGGTCGAAGGCGAAGACATTTTGGGGAGGTACCAACATTTAGTACTGTAAGGAGCCCCAGGCCGCTCCTGACTGAAGGAGTGGAATATCTGCCGGTTTGAACTGAAGTAACTGGAATGTGAGGCAACTGGCAGTTGGAAGAGATTTCTTTTCAGGTGGGGAGGGGGAGTAGAACTCCTTAGCATCAGAGCGTGTTAATTACTGTATGAAGGAATAGTCATGATCTGATGGTCATTTTGAAAAATCCTTTCTTAGCGAGTACCTAGAAGCCAAGAGGAACATACAGGCCAAATTTCAAGTTTGTAGGCTTTATGGTTCTGGAGATTTCGTGATGAGTGAGTGGTACTTGGCTTTTATATATAAAAAAGATTGTGCATAGGCGAGAAATACCAGAAGTCAGTAACAAATTCCTTCTGAATCACTGGCCAGAAAATAGCAGGAACATGTCCATAAAGCCACCAGCAATTGAGTATTGAGAAGTCCCTTTTATCTCTGAAATATCTTGCCTTCTTCAATCCCAGAGCAAAAAAACAAATCTTAAATCACTCCTGACCAGGAATGGTGAATGTTTGCAAAAGCTGCTATGCTTTCCAGAAAAAAAGCCTAGTTATTTTCTGTGAAGCAGTTTTCTTTAATAATGAAAAACGCCCTTATGGTATATAGTAGGAGCCTGGAAGAAGCTGTAGCTTTTGAACTGATCAAAGAACATGAAAGATTATCAGGATAGAATTTGTCAGAATTTGAGGAAGCTCTCCTGTTCTTGCTGTATTCGTTCTAATTTTTCTCTATCCGCTTCCAATCATAGGTGGAGTGACTGAGTACATTTGGGTGATTATTTTAGGGAGAGGATATTTTCTAGGTTGTTTATTCTGGATTCATCTCAGCATTGACCAGGGTCTGCAGGATGGTCAGGGATGCTATACATCCTCTCCATGATCAATTTTCTTCGTTACCTTCCGTGAGGAAGCTTCGTGGTATCTGAAGCGGAACAACTAGCTTCTATAATAGCTTTATATCATGTAGCATCAACCTTGTTAACTCTCAAGATCCTTTTTCCCCTCACTATGTATTCTAAAGGGTTTGTGATTTATGTGTATGTGTGTCCCCTAAGCCAGGGGTCGCCAACCTTTTGGACCTCAGGGACCACCAAACTCATAATTTTAAATCCCAGGGACCACTAATATGAATTTTGACTGACAGTGGCTTGCTGGTGTTGGTGGGAGAGGGAGAGAGAGAGATCTGATCTAACCTCTCTCTCTCTCTCCATCTCTCTCTCGCTCTCTCTCTCTCTCTCTCTCTCTCACACACACACACACACACAGGGATTCAAATGTCTTAACCTGTTCTGTGGGCATGGCCTAATTTGTGGGTGTGGCTTGGTGGTCATGTGACTGGCTAGGCATGGCTTGTATGTAAATATTATCAATATTTATATAAATATTGAATATTTTTATAATAGAAGAGCAACTTTTACCCAAAATCAGGCAAAGCAGGCAGGCAGATTGACTTGCTCACAGAATCACAGATTCATTCAGAGATCTGTGAGATCGGCTACCTGAATCTGTCACATAAAATTTGCTTGCAAGCAAATCCATACAATTTCCTAGCAAGCAAACTCACAAAATTAACCCACAACACACCATATATGTAAATATTGAATTTTTTATTTAAAAAAGAGCAACTTTTACAGTTGCTCTTTTTTAAGCAAGCAGGCAGGCAGGCAGATTGAGTTGGTCATAGAATCACAGATTCAGTTAGAGATCTGTATTTCTGCCATCAGTTAGCTGAGTCTGCACTTCTTCAGTCCTAAGGAAGGTTCAGTTCTGCTTAAAAGCAGAGCTGAAGATCTAAAGATTAGCTAGAAAGCAAGAAATCCAACGATTTCCTGCTTTCTAGTTTATCTAAATCTCTTGGCACAACAGAACAGTTGATGGTCAGAAAAAGGAAAAATAGCAATTTAGCAGGCAAGTTTGCCACGTAAGAAATGAGTAGTGGGGAGGGTTCCCGCAGGCCATGTGGGCAGCGCAGCTTTGTGTTCCTGCGCAGCCTGGATTAATTGCTTTGGGGAGGTGCTATGGGGGTGACATTTCTCTGCAGACCAACAAAATTTTCTCGTGGACTACCAGTGGGCCATTGCTACTACCAGACTACCATTGCCCTAAGCAACTAAGTTGATTAAAAGCCTGGAGACTAAAACATATGAAGAACAGTTTCAGGATTTGGGTTTGAGTAGTCTAGAGAAAAGTAGGACTAAGGGGGACATGATAGCAGTATTTAAAGGACTGCCACAAAGAAAGAGGGTGTCAACTTATTTTCCAAAGCACCGAGGGCAGGTGAAGAAACAGTGGTTAGAAATCAATGAGACAAGCAACCTGGAATTAAGGAGAACTTTCTTAACAGTGAGGACAATTAACCAGTGAAACAGCTTCCCATCAGAAATCATGGGTGCTCCATCACTGGAGGCTTTTAAAAAGGACTGGACAGCCACTTGTCTGAAATGGTATAATATCTCCTGCTTGAGCAGGGGGTTGGACTAGATGACCTACAAGGTCCCTTCCAACTCAGTTATTCTGTATCCAGTTTTGATCTCCATGATATAAAGAAGACGTTGAGTGGGTTCAGAGTGTAGAGAAGAGAAACAAAGATGATTAGGAGAGAGAGAGAGAGAGAGAGAGAGATGTATGTGCATGGGATATGTATCGATATACATACACACATACATAATATACTTTTGAGAGTGGGCATCAGAAGTTCATTTTTAAGTACACAGTAAAAGTGACAGTAAAGCTTATCTTATTTGATGGTTAAAAAACTAAGGTTTATTATTTTTATTTAATATTCTTAATTTATTTTAAGAAATGGTAAATCCAATACATATTTTATTGTTCAGTCAAAACAATAGAACGCATACAAAACTATACAACTCAGTATAAAAAGATATCCTCTCATACCATCAAATTATCCATAATAAGCCAATTACAAGAATTGGAAAATCTCAAATGAACCATTGTATAGACAGGATTCCATGTCTTACTGCTACCCTTGCCCAGTGGTGATTATATACTAATGCATTGTTGATATTAAGCATGCAAATTAAATTCTTAAATCAATGTTAGAGAAATATCCAGTGGATTAACCAACTGCTATGAAATTGGCAACCTCACAAATTTTAACCACTTTTAATAAATTTGTGGAACTGGTCTTTGAGAAGGTACAGAATTGTGTAATATCATACAGTTGTGTGAAAAAGTCCTGCACACTTTACGGTTTATGACATTTTTTTGGGATAGGCCATTAATTTTATGATATTTTATGCAAACTGCTATGCAAATATTGTTATATTTAAATAAATACTGGTGGTTTTTAAGTGAAAAGAATAAGCTTTTTGCAATTTGGTCTGTTTGGATGAGGATTGTGAATTTTCTTGCATGCTTACAATGACTATGAAAACAGATTAACAGATGCATACCCAGTGGCATAGGTGTTGTAATTATTAAGGCCGATGCTAGTGTTTTGTTAACATTTTTATTGTTTGTGGCCCTGAAAAGGACCTTTTAAGTAACCAAACATGGTTACTAATATGAAATTGGCCAGCGTGCAGGACTTTTTCACACAGCTGTAGCATAGCATAACACAGGGGTGTCAAACTCAACATCCAGCCCACGGGGTATTTAGACCTGGCCTGTGGGGCTGGCCTGGACATAGCAAAAGATTGATTTGCTGTGCCTCTGCTGGTGAAGATGGAGTGCGGGGGGCCATGGGTGGCTCCACACACCCTGTCTTGGGTGGCAAGGCGCTGCAGGAAGCCGGCTGACCCATCTCTCTCCCCTCCCCCAAGCCAACCTGCAGACAATTGCTGATCCAGCCATCCAAGAAACCCAGTTTGACATCCCTGGCATAACATAACGTAACAACATAATATAACATAACAATCGTGCTCTCTCACTCGCTCATACATGCACATATATTTGACATATTTGAGGAGCAGTCAGAATGATTTACTATTTTATTTGGAGAACAATAGAGAAGGCCAGATTCAACTACTTTAACTTTCTGCAAGGGGAAAATCAGTGCAATTACAATATGTTCATTGGCCTACTTGGACCAAGTCCGAGGAATCTAGACTATCTCATTGTACACATGTTGTACTCTGACAATAAAGGTAATAATGCACTAAGATCAGATAGTCAAAAAAACATTTACAAAGAAGACAGTAGCAATGAATATCCCAATACAATGCCAAGAATCTAGTCCAAGCTTTTCCTTTTAATGCCCTCAAAGGCAAATCACATAGAAGGCAGCCATTTTTGCTACAGCTGCCAAAAAAGCCAACATGCTCTTCGGCTGTATCAGCAGAAGGATGGTATCAAGATCACGTGAAGTGATAGTACTGCCTTTATACCCCACTTGGTATATTGCATCCAGTTTTGGTCCGCCCTCAATCCAGAAAAGAGGTTGAAACTCTAGAAAGAGTGCAGAGAAGTACAACAAAGATGATTAGGGGACTGGAGGCTGAAACATATGACGAATGGTTGCATTAACTGGGTATGTTTAGTGTAATGGAAGAGAAGGACTAGGGTAGTGGTGGCTAACCTTTTTGGGCTCCTGTGCCAAAAATTGAGCACGCCCTTGCATGCTCGCACTCGTGTGCCAGCATCCAGAAGGCAACACATGCCCCCCCCCCACATCCCCTATGCATGTACGCACAATCCCCACCCACCTTACCTGCACTGTGCCTCACAGCTGATTTTCAGCCTCCCAACGGCTTGAGGAAGGCTTCTGTGGGCTTTTACAAGTTTTGTAGGCTAAAATCTAGCCCCGTTTTGTCACTTTCTGTTTTTCTGAAAATACCAGAAGTGATAAAACGGGGCTAGAGTTCGGCCTACAAAGCTTGTAGAAACCCGCAGAAGCCTTCCTTTGGGAGGTTGAAAAAGGTCTCCAACCCGCCAAAATTCATCTGTGAGGTGCGCACATGCGCAGTGAGGTAAGTTTGCCTGCAACTTGCGTGCAGCACAAATGGCTCTGTGTGTCATCTGTGGCACGGGTACCATAGATTCTCCATCATGGGACTAGGGGGTGACATGATAGCACTCTCCAATATTTAAGGGATTGTCACAGAGAAGAGAGGATCAACCAAGTCTTCAAAGCACCTGTGGGGAGGACAAGAAGTAACAGATGAAAAATCATTAGAGAGAGATCTAACCTAGAACTGAGGAGAAATTTCCTGTCAGTGAGAACAATTAATCAGTGGAACTTGTCTCCAGAAGTTATGGGTGTTTCATTATTGGAGGTTTTCAGAAGAGATTGAAAAGCTATTTGTCCAGAATGTTATAGGGCTCCTACTTGAACAAAGAGTTGGAATAGAAGAGCTCCAAAGTCTCTTCCATTATTCTGTACTACGTGGCACAAAACATACCACAACAGGGGTGTCAAAATCAAGGCCTGCGGGCCAGATGCAACCTGTGGGGTGTTTAGATCTGTCCCATGGGGCCTCCCTGGAAACAGGGGAGGACTGGCCCACAGTGCCTCTATCAGCAAAAATTGAGCCCAGGAGGGCTGCTTGCAGTACTCCCAAGCCCCGTTTTTGGCCACGACAGTCTCCTGCAGCCCTCTGCCAACGACAGCGGAGTTCATGAGGGGCAGAAATGGAAAGAGGAAAGAAAAAGAAGGAAAGATGTGAAGAGAGCAAGGAAGGAAAAAGAAGGAAAGAAGGGAAGGAAGAAGAATGGAGAATGAAGAGGGAGGGAGGGAAGGAAGGAAGGAAGGAAGGAAGGAAGGAAGGAAGGAAGGAAGGAAGGAAGGAAGGAAGG
>BLBF01000006.1:9438490-9462438 GCA_015471245.1 Laticauda colubrina | reverse complement strand
AGGAAGGAAGGAAGGAAGGAAGGAAGGAAGGAAGGAAGGAAGGAAGGTTGGTTATAATGAGAGGGAGAGTCTGAGGGAAGTCCTGCCTTAGGTGCCCCTAACACAAGTGACATTGGGCTGGCCATGCTCACCCTGGCTACACCCACCCTGCTCTCCTGAGATCAAACTCAACCCTGATGCATCCCTCAATAAAATCAAATTTGACAAACCCTTGTACTAAAAGTTAGCCACCATTCTTGGCTTACATAATATTGTATGAAATATCTGCAGATGGCTTCAGTCTGCTTTTCACATCCATTAACACAGAAGAGTTGGTATCAGCACTTAGATTTTCCTGCAAATTAGAATCCAGTCAATGCTGCTTAATCACTTTCCTTTCCTTCTTTCTTTGATCAAGAAGACTACATTTTCCTTAGAGACCCCGTCGAAGGAAAGCTTATCTGAAAAAATTCTGCCCTCGGCAGGCCTGAAATTATCAGTGACAATTAACAGATTTAGACAGGTCTGGGGGGAAATCAATTTGGACTAGAGATCAAATAGATTTAAAGTCAAGCCTAAAGCCCATGTCCCACTGCACCAACGGATGCAAAGTGGATGTAAAATGGACAAAAAAGCTTGCCATCCGTTGGAAAACGCGATGCATCCGTTGTGTACTCACTGCATACGTGTTTCATATGCTCTATCCATCGAGCATCCATCCACTGAGATTTCATCCGTGCAAGAAGTTTTGAGCTGCACAAAACTATTTGAGCAGATGAACTTTCCGCCGCGTATGATGTACATCCGCAACACATACGGGCAACAAACGTTCTATGTCCGTTGTCATCCGTGAAACGTCCACTGTATCCTCTCAGCATCCTCAACTCACATCCGCTGCAGCTGAAAACGGAAAGAGGGAGGAAGCGAAAGGTACACGGAACGTCCACGAAGCGTTAGTAGCACGGAAATAGAAAGGATGTAAGCGGATGCATCTTGTATATAAAGCATTAAAATGGACAAAATGTTTGTATATGGGATGTATCTCGGATATTTAGGATGTCTGGAGTATGCCTAGAGTATGTGGAAGGACACCTAGCGGACAACCGATATTTCCTATAAAAAGGGGGAGGAAATCACCTGGATCTCAGTATAAGTCCAGCAGCCGTGGTGTACACCCTTGGTCTTGCTCTTCTACATCATCCATTGATCTCCACCATGGATCATAACACAGTTCTTATGGTAGCTGCGATCATTCAATACCAGAACCAAGCTCTGTTCAGACTGTTTCACCTTTTCTACGCAAGGAGAAGAAGGAGATGTTCAAGAGCTGTGTGGGTCCGACGATGGATCGGGAGAAGAGTGGAGTTTGGACTGTATGACAAGCTGATGGTGGAGCTGAGGAATGAAGACCCTCGTGCATTCCAGCACTTCATGAGGATGCCACCAGCCATGTTTGACGAAATTGTAGAGCGTCTGAGACCCAGGTTGACCAAGCCAAGCACCAACTTCCATCCCAACCTGGACCCTGGATTGAAGGTGGCACTCACTCTGGGGCACCTGGCCTCTGGAATCACATACAGAAACATGCAGTATGCCTGGAGGGTGCCACACAACAATAGCAGCAAAGTGGTCAGAGAAGTGGTGCAGGCCATCATCGAAGAATACATGGAGAAGCTCCTCCAGTGTCCCACCACTGAAGAAGGCTGGAGGAAAGTTGCAGAACAGTGGTATCAGAGGTGGAACTTTCCCCACACCGTTGGAGCCATAGATGGGAAGTACGTGGCCTGCAAAGCTCCAGCCAACTCAGGGTCCTCTTATTACAACTACAAGGGCTTCTTCAGTATCATCCTCTTTGCCATGGTTGATGCTGATTACAAGTTCATGTACATCGATGCTTCAGGCAATGGGTCAGCTTCAGATAGCCAGGTATACAATGCCAGTGACCTCAAGAAGGGGCTGGAACGCAACCTCATCATGGGTTTTCCAGATCCAGACCCCCTACCCAATGACACACAAGATGTACCCTACTTCATCGTGGGGGATGACGCCTTCTCCCTCAGAACCTACCTCATGAAGCCCTACACTTCAAGATACCTCACCCGTGAAGAGAGGATCTTCAACTACAGGCTGTCCAGGGCAAGATGGGTGGTGGAGAACGCCTTTGGCATCCTGGCCAACAGGTTCCAGGTACTTCTCACCACCGTGCAGCATCACCCAGGGACTGTGAGGAGCATCGTGGAAGCTTGCTGCATCCTGCACAGTCTCATGCGCACCCTCTACCCAGTGTTGCAGAACAGGCTTGTGGATCATAAACAAGGGAATGGGGACATGGAGCCTGGTGAATGGAGGCAAGGACGTAACCTGATAGACACTGTGGATGTACAAGGCCCCAACAGAGCTTCACGTGAAGGGAAGAAGCAGCGCAACCTACTGAGACACTGGTGCAACTCCCCAGCTGGAGCAGTGGAGTGGCAAGACAGGATGATAGATGGTTAATGGATGCTTCCTTGAGCCTGTCTCATCACACTGATGAGATTGTGCCATGTATGTTGAGTAGTCCTACAATGAATAGGGCATTAATAAAGAGCTTTGTTTATTTTGAAATGTGTTGATCAATGAATAAATAGTTATTGATAAAAAAGGGCCATATGTGTGGCAGCTGGGAGGGTGGACCATACAGTCCCACTATGCTTGCACTGGAGGTTTATCTATCCCACAGCTATCCTTATCTATCCCACAACTCTCCTTACCCATCCCACAACTATCCTTACCTATCCCACAGCTATCCTTACCTATCCCACAACTATCCTTACCTATCCGACAGCTATCCTTACCTATCCCACAAGCATGCAAAGGCTTAACCATTTTTTCAAAGTTTTCACCAACACTTTATTTAGTCAATAAAACAAACCAAGTGTGTGAAGCAAAGATAACCTTTATTAATAACTGTCTTAAGTAAACTGTATGACTTTATTAAAAAAGCAAAATGAACCAAGTAAAGTGTCTTAAGCAAAGATAAAGTGAACAAGTAACAACTCAGTCTCTGGCACTATTCTCAGTCACTCTGAGGCATGTCCATGGTCTCAGCTGTCAAGTGGGCAGGGACTGTGGAGGTGGCTGTGGCTGGAGTGCTGGTCTGAGGCGCCATTGGGGTGCTTGGCCCCGAGAGTACAACGGGATGGTGTGTTCAGGAAGCTCTCAGAGAGCTGACTCAGACCTGTGAGGTTGAGAGGCCCTTCATCAGGGACCTGGGATGTCAGGCCCAAGACTGATGACAGATTGTCCGTTGAGGGGCTTGGCTGTGGGGTGGAGGAAGGAGGAATGTAGTGGGGCTGTCTGGTCTGCAGTTGGGTGAGGTGAGGTGTCTGTGGCGTGCGATGAGCCTGGGCCTGGACTGGGAAGGGCTGCCTCTGCTGTGGGAAGTCCTAGTAGTCGTAGCCTTTGTAGGTGAGGGGCTGTTGAAAGCCGTGGAAGGGCTGTGACATCGCCTGGGCTGGAGGAGCAGACCTGGACTGGGTCGGAGCAGGTTCAGCTGGGCCTGGAGGGTTGTGCAGAAGTGCTGTGATCTTCTGCTTCATCACCTGGTACTGGGCCTTGGGCAGGTTCATGAGGGTCTGGCTCACGTAGGTGATGAAGGGCTTCCGGTTCGAGGATGCTATGTCGCTGTGGACCAGCTGAGAGAGAAGATCTGTGCTGGTTTTGATTGTGTCCCTGATCTCCAACAGGACAGTGTGGCTCTGTCCCTCCAGTCTGCCTCTCTGCCTGCTTTCTGTGGAGGTGGAGCTGGGGGTGGGTATGGGTTGGTCTCTGGTGGCTGCCGCTTCTTCCTCCATTTGTGATAGGGGATCCTCCACGTCCTCTGGCATGGGGAGTTCAGCTGTCGGGGGGGTCTCTGCCGTGGGGCCCTCCAAAGACACCTGCCTGGACACGGTAGCTGTCTCCCGGCTGGAAGAGGACTGACTGTCTGTGGGCTGTCTGAGGGAGAGGGTTGTCAGAGGGGCTGCTCCCCGGTGGTGGACCTCACCCTCCAGGAAGCTGCACTTGGCCATGACGTACATCTCCCGGTCAGTGAGCTTGACAGTGGCCTGCCCATATTTCTTGAGGTGTAGCTTGCCATACCAGGTGTGCATGTGCTTACACCATCCCAGGAGTAGGTCTGAAGTGTAGCCCAGGCTCTCTGCCTTGTCTCTCCAAGCTGTCTGCTTCCTCTTGGTGTCGGGATAGAATCTATGGCCCTTTCTCCAAAGGTACTCATTCTCCCTCAGCCATTCCAGCACCTCCTCATGGTCCTCGGAAAGGGTGTATTGTTTCCTCTCTCCCTTCTCCTTCCCTTGCCTCTTCCTCCCTCTGGCAGGGGCTTGAGCAGCAGGGGCTTTAGGGGCTTGAGCAGCAGGGCTTTGAGGGCTTTGGGGCTGGTCCACCACAGCAGCAGCAGCAGCAGGAGAAGCACCAGCAGCACCAGCAGCAGGAGAAGCACCAGCAGCACCAGCTGCACCAGCAGCAGCAGCAGGAGAAGCACCACCAGCAGCAGAAGAAGAAGCACCAGCAGCAGCAACACCAGCAGCAGTAGCACCAGCAGCAGAAGCACCAGCAGCTTCAAAGTCAGTGCCAGGGGGTGGGGTGGTGGTTCTGTCCTTCTTGCCAGGGCTGGCAGGAGTAGGCACAGGCTTTCTCTTCTTCCCTGACTGACGAACCATGGTGTTTTTCGAAGATGTCTGTGGCAGCACGTCTTTCCTCTGAATGGTGACTGCTTGCGAGCTGCATCCTTTTATATCCGCAGAGCTGATGCAATTCATACTCCCCGCATGCGCAGTGAACGCTTTGCATCCGTTATGCATCCGCTATGCATCCGCTATGCATCCGCTATGCATCCTCTATGCATCCTATAGCGTCCGTGATGCATCCGCGTCATCCGCTACGCATCCGCTCCTTCCGCTATGCATCCGCTTCACAATTCTCCCCCAGAAGCCCTTCGGATGTGTCATCCGCTTCCATCCGCTGTCATCCGCTAGGCTTCCTACGAACATCTGCTTAACATCCTCGTTACGTACTTCCCCCGTCCGTTCCTTTCCGTTCTTTTCCGTTCTGTTTATGCAAATTTGGGGCACTTTTGGGAGCGGATAACAACGGATGGAGCCACCTCCGAAATTTTGCTCATCCGCTGTGTCCTTTTTACATACATTTTGCATCCATCGGCCAGTGGAACCTAGCCTTAAGGCTTTATTGAATCTGGTCTCAAAGTGTAATAGAGCATTTTGGGCAAACCTGGGTAGAACTGAAATTGGTGGAAGAAGTTTAGTCTGGACATCCTCCAATGGACCCACCTTTAGGCATATAAATCTGAGCTCAGCATGAACTGAATTATTATCTCTCCTCCTTTCCTTTAAGAGCTGCAGGGACTTAATAATCACCTTTCCAACTCGAAATACCTGTGAACAGAAACAGCCTTTTCTCAAGACATTTTCAGTTCAGTAATTGATGCCTACTCTTCATGCTGTTGAAGGTTGAATAATACACCAAGTTATTTATAAAGCCTCACTTGTTCATTCTGATTGCTATCCAGCACCTCCAGAAGATGGTATAACTATAAGATTCAAAGAAATCCGTTTCAACTTTAGAGGATGTCTGAATGTTTGATTGAGAGGAGGGGCTTGTGAGGCCCACAGTTTACAGATGTGCCTAAACCAGAGACTTGGCTATGGTGAAGGGAGAACATTTCACGTATTTTGAGTAAACCACTCACAGCTCCAGTGGCTGTGGAGGAAACTGGGGAAGGGCACAGTCCGGCTGGACATTCAGAGGAAGACCTAGGCCCACCCCCTCTGCATCCTAGGGCGCACAGGGAGAAATGGATAAGGGAGCAATGTGGGTTACGGGGGAGAAAAAGGTCCTGATTCCCTTCATTAGCTGCAGCTGGGGAAACAGGATAAAGATGTTTGCGCACAGCACCTTGCTGGAAGCAAAGCGTGCATTATCTTTGTTTGTCAAGTCCTATCTGGGTTCTGGCATCCTCCCAACTATATGTGTTTCATTATCTTTTGAATTCTGCAATTCCTTATCCTGCCCTGTATCGTTAATGCTGCAGCATGGTTTGTGTTGGTTTTTATTTATAATTTATATGTACTTTTGGTTCGGACTAAATTTCTTCCCTTTAAAAACTGTTATTGGGAGAGTTTTCTCTGCAGCCGATGATAACTGGACATTGGGGGTCAAGTTGGAGGAATTAAAGGGACTTTTACCTACTTTTGTGATTTTGTTGCTTTTGTGCCATGCCTGGGTCATCACAACAACAGCAGAGAATGAATGTCTGCAGATTCGGAGAATAGCAATAGCAGTAGCACTTAGACTTATATATCACTTTACAGTGCTTTACAGTGCTTTACAGCCCTCTGTTACAGTGTTGGGTTTCAAAAAATTTTCCTGCTGGTTTGATGTGAGCGTGTGCGGTTTGCGCACCTGCAGCATTTGCAAATTTCCTTCTGCTGAAAGCCCTGTGTGTAAAACAGATGATGCGCGGCAATCTGTTGTGCTGCACTAAGCAGCTGAGGTTGAAAAGCAGGAAATAAAGGTAAGAATAGAGCTGAGGCGGGCAGGTGGGTCCAGCAGTTTATCATCACAGTGAACCAGTTCATTCACGGATGATCCTCGGAGCTACCAGTTCATCTGAATCGGACCGAACTGGTAGAATACCACCACTGCTCTATAAGTGGGTTACTCTCAGCCTATTGCCCCCAACAATCTGGGTCCTCATTTTACCGACTATGAAAGGCAGAGTCAACCTTGAGTCGGTCAGGATCAAACTCCCTTCCTTCCTTCCTTCCTTCCTTCCTTCCTTCCTTCCTTCCTTCCTTCCTTCCTTCCTTCCTTCCTTCCTTCCTTCCTTCCTTCCTTCCTTTCTTCCTTCCCTCCCTCCCTCCCTCCCTCCCTCCCTCCTTCTCAATAGCACTTAGACTTATATACCGCTTCACAGTGCTTTCCAGCCCTCTCTAAGTGGTTTACAGAGTCAGCATATTGTCCCCAACAATCCGGGTCCTCATTTTACCGACTATGAAACCTTGAGTCGGTCAGGGTCAAACTCCTTCCTTCCTTCCTTCCTTCCCTCCCTCCCTCCCTCCCTCCCTCCCTCCCTCCTTCTCAATAGCACTTAGACTTATACACCACTTCACAGTGCTTTACAGCCCTCTCTAAGCAGTTTACAGTCCTCGGTTTGCAACACTTCATTTAGTGACCATTCAGAGTTACAACAGCACTGATCAAAATAGCCTAAGACCATTGTTCATGCTTACGTCCATTGCAGCATCTCCAAGGTCATGGGATTGACATTGGGATGCTTGACAACCGGTTCCTATTTATGACGGCCGCAGAGCCTTGGGGTTACGGGATCCCCTTTGGTGACCGTCTGAGAAGCAAAGTCAAGGAGGAAGCCAGATTGTTTAGTGACATGGTTGTTCAGTGAATCAGGCTTCCCCATTGACTTTGCTTGTCAGAAGGTTGCAAAAGGTGATCCCATGAGCCTGGGAGACTGCGACTGTCAAAAGTATGAATCCATTGCCAAGCATCTGAATTTTGATCTCATGACCATGGGGCTGCCACAATGATTGGGTGAACGTTTTTTCAGTTGTAGCTTTGGATGGTCCCTAAATGAACTGTTGTAAGTCAAGGACTACTTGTACAGGTAGTCCTAGACTCACATAACAGTTCATTTAATGACTTTTTGAAGTTACAATGGCACTGGAAACAGTGACTTAGCAACATGTTTCACACTTACGACCACTGCAACATCCCCATGATCAGGTGATCAAAATACGGTTGCTTGGCAACTGACTCATAATTATGACAGCTGCAGTATCCCGGGATGACGTGATCCCTTTTAGCAGCCTTCTGACAAGCAAAGACAATGGGGGAAGTCAGATTCAGTTAGAACTGGGTTACTCATTTAACACCTGCAATGATTTATTTAGCAAGAAAGGTCTTAAAAATGGGGCAGGTCTCACTTAGCAAATGTTTCACTTAGCAACAGAAATTATGGCTCTCAATTCAGAGGGGGTATTCAGCAGATTCTGACCAGTTCTGGAGAACCAGTAGCAGAAATTTCAAGTAATTTGGAGAACCAGTAGTGGAAATTTTGAGTAGTTTGGAATATTGCCTCTGACTGGCCCGCCCCCATCTATTCTCTACCTCCTGAGTCCCAGCTGATTGGCTGGGTCTCCTTTTGTTGCCCTGCATAGGAGAACGGAGCTGGAAAGCAGGTTAGTGGGGTGGGGAAGGAATGGAGATTTTACAGTAACCTTCCCCCAAGGAGTGGGGAGGGAATGGGGATTTTGTAGTATCCTTCCCAGTGGTGGGAGTCAAAAATTTTGACTACCGATTCTTTGGGTGTGACTTGGTGGGCATGGCAGGGGAAGGATACTGCAAAATCCCCATTCCCTCCCCACCCCACTAACCTGCTTTCCAAGTCCCTTTTCCTGTGCAGGGCAACCAAAGAAGACCCAGCCAATCAGCTGGGATTCAGGAGGCGGAGAATAGATAGGGGCGGGGCCAGTCAGAGGTAGGATTTGCCGATTCTCCGAACTACTCCAAATTTCCATTACCGATTCTCCAGAACGGCTCAGAACCTGTTGAATACCACCTCAGATCCTTCCCCTGCCATGCCCACCAAGCCACGCCCACAGAACCAGGAGTAAAAAATGTTAAATCCCACCACTGTCCCAATTGTGATTTTAAGTCAAAGATTACCTGTGTTGGAGAAGCCGTACCCACCATATTCTCACTTATTAAAAGTTTGGGCAGTGTTAGCTCAGTATTATACTGACAATCACTGTACCCCACTGCTTTGAGTCTTTTCCAACTTGCTTGGAGGGTGATATGCTGCCATCTTTCACCTTGGTTTATACCTTCCTGACATCACTGTCCGTGGTAGCTGGAGATGATGGAAACAAGTTGCAAGATAGATGGGGAACATTGCAAAAAAACCAACAACCCCAAAACCCTTTCATCGCTGTTTCTGCCTACGGTGGCATTCTTCGGCTGTGTAAAACCTCGCATTCGTGCCAACATGATTAATCACTATCACTAGCCTATTCTCCATAAGTATAACTACCATGTCTCGAGGCAGTGAATGTCATGAATTATACAATGTGTGAAGATATAATGCCAGCGAACCGCATCTATTGCTATTCAATTGATTGGTCGAACAAGGATTAAGCTCTCGGTAGGGTGAGGGGGGGAGAGAGAGAAATTATGAAATAAATTTAAAAAATGAATATAGGAAAAAGATGGGGGGAGAAATCTATCTGCTTTCTTCAGAGCCATGCATAATTATCCAGACTGCAATTACATTTCACCGTTTAGTTCCTAGCTGCTATGATTTATCCAGGGGTATTCTGCATGAGGAAATGGCTCAGTGGCCCATTAAATTTATTTATGTATTTCTTCGATTTTTATCCCACCTTTATTACTTTATAAGTAACTCAAAGTCAGCAAACATATATAACACTCCATCCTCTTCCTGTTTTCTCCACAGTAACAACTCTATAAGGTGGGTTGGGCTGAGAGAGAGAGACTGGCCCAAAGTCACCCAGCCTAAGGTGGCACTAGAATTCACCTTCGGGTGATTGGCCAAAAGTCACATGGCTCACTTTCCTGACTAAGACAGGACTAGAACTCACCATCTCCTGATGATTGATCCAAGATCACCCAGCTGGCTTTCATGCCTAAGGCAAGACTACAACTCACTGTCACCTGCTGATGGGCCCAAAGTCACCTGGCTGTTTTTCATGCCTAAGACAGGACTAGAACTCACCATCTCCTGGTTTCTAGACCACTATCTTAACCACTACACAAATTGGCCATCCGAAGAGAGATGTCTATCATGAGCACAATGTTTGGGAAGTCAAATCATCTTTAAGGGCTGCTCTCGTAAAAGTAGATGGGACAAGGATGAAGAAGAAGGCCTCTTGATTGTGAATGCCTGCCTTATCTTTGGCCAAATGTTGGTCCCACCTGATCCAAAGAGACCCTCAAGGGTACTTCAGGGACTAGATATGCAGAACATCCTCCACTGGAAAAATCTGTCAGAATGACAGATACAGATTACTTTTCCTCAAATGCCCATAGCAGAAAGGGTACAAAAGTTACATTAGGTTGTATCCTTGTGTGCGATGGACATCTGTGGTCTCTGTTGTTTGCCGTTTCTTACTGTTCCGTTCCATTTCCTGTCATTGCTGATCATCTCATCCTTTCCTACCACCAATGTCTGTTTCAACTGAAAAGATCTTCATTTGCATTTGTACAGTAACATACAGTAAGATCATTCTCCTGCTATGACACAACAGACCTATTTTGGCCATTAAGAAACTTAGAATAACGAGTTAAACAGGATTAGGCGACTGAAGGCTAAAACATATGAAGAACGGTTGCTGGAATTGGCGATGTCTAGTTTAGTGAAAAGAAGGACTAGGGGTGAGATGATAGCAGGGTTCCAATATCTAAGCAGCTGCCACAAAGAGGGAGGTCAAACTATTCTCCAAAGCACCTGAAGGCAGGACAAGAAGCAGTGGGTGGAAAGTAATCAAGGAGAGAAGCAACTTAGAACTAAGGAGAAATTTCCTAACAGTTAGAACAATTAATCAGTGGAACAACTTGCCTTCAGAAGTTCTGGATGCTCCAACACTAGAAGTTTTTAAAAAGATGTTGGATAACTATTTGTCTGAAGTGGTTGTAGGGTTTCTTGCCTGGGCAAGGGGTTGGACTAGAAGAACTCCAAGGTCCCTTCCAACTCTGTAATTTTGGATTTGGATTCAGAACAGCCACCCACAATTAATAATGCTCCTGTAGTTGATGGATTATGAAGAAGGGCTGTTTCTTCAGTATTAGAAAAGGTAGAAAGTCACCTGGCAAAGATTTAGCTTGTTGGCTCATTTATCCCACCGTGTTTTTACTAAGTTTTCATTCCCTAATGAAATGATCCCCCATAGGGGATTTAGATAGTATAAGTTCTAGCATCCACGAGAACCAACACAGTTGGTAATTAAGGTATTGGATTAGAAGAAGTTCAAGTCCAGTTTATAGAGAATAAAGATGATTTTCATGGAGACAAGCCAGATCCAATCCCAGGGGGAAAACCCAAATTCAAAAACACAAAAAAAAGAGGAAAAAGCTCAGACAGACATCACCTTAGTTTTACAGGTGTATAATGTGGAGAGAAATAAAAAGACATCAGACTTAAAAGATTATTTTACGACAGCCAGTATAGTAAAGCAATTTTAACCTCCTTTGGAGTTACTTTCTTGCTCTGGCCTACCTGATAGAACCGACTTTAACCATGGATGACTTTGGGACTCACAAACTCTCCCAGTCCAACTTATGTTAAGATGGCTTGATTGAATCAAAGCTATCAATTTAGTAAATGCAAACAAATAAATCTGAGAGGACACTATTTTGTGAAAGTCTGGAAATTGGATTAGCAGTAGCAGTGTTGTGGGATTTCACAGGGATTGAGGCCAGAATCTTTGCAATCATCATGCAATCATCATCATCCTCTTTTTAACAACCCCATAATCCCATCCAAGGTGGAGTCTGGACAACTAAATGGAGCTGGGTGTTTACTGGCCAGATGCCTTTCCTGTCACCGCGCAAAGTTTCATTCAGCAGATATATTCTCAGTGTGCTCAGAGAGAGAAATCTACCTAGGATCGAACTCACAGCCTCCTGATTGTGAGGCGAGAGCTCTACCTCTAGGCCACCGCACCACCCAATCATTTGCACGCAATGCCTTCTGTGGAATTGCTGGTATCCTGTCTAAAATCCTATCTATCTTCCCTTCCCTTTTCAGTATAAAACAGAGGGCTCTACCGTGACGAGTTATTGCAATGAGACTCTACCAGGATGGGTGCATGATGTCCTGGGCCGTAATTGGGCTTGTTTCACTGGACTCAAGGTCTCATCTTCAGGTCCCCAAGTTCGTTTCCATCAACTGCCTCCTTGGAAGAGCTCAAGAAGGTGAGTCTTGTTTAGCAAAGCGGCGCAGAAGACCTACCTGTCCTGTTGTAATTCAGAAGAGTGCAGTCGACTCAACTGGTTTTCCTTCATGCCGCGATAGCAACAGTGATTCCCTCCCCCCCATTTCAGTTAAATGTCTCCTCAGCAGACAATCTTCTTAGTCTAATACAGGGGTGTCAAACTCAATTTCATTGAGGGCCACATCTGTTGTATATTAAACCACTGTTAATGTCTAAGTCTCTGTGTGCTGTGTTTTGGTCCTGGGTTGTCCCATAAAGGTAATCATGCTGCCGAACACTCAGACAAAATTGTTTCAACTCCTACCCTCAAAACAACGCTATAGGGCACTGCACACCAGAACAACTAGACACAAGGACAGTGTTTTCCTGAACGCCATCACTCTGCTAAACAAATAATTCCCTCAACACTGTCCAACTATTTACAAAGTCTGCACTATTATTACTATTAATCTTGTCATGACTCCTTATCACCCATCCCCTCCCAGTTGTGACTGTATGACTGTAACTTTGCCGCTTGTATCCTTACGATTTATATTAACTGTTTCCTAGTAAGATTTGATTGCTTATTGTACCCTATGACTATTATTAAGTGTTGTACCTTACGATTCTTGACTCTTGATGAATGTATCTTTTCTTTTATGTACATTGAGAGCATTTGCACCAAGACAAATCTTTTGTGTGTCCAATCACACTTGGCCAATAAAGAATTCTATTCTGTTCTGTTCTGTTCTGTTCTGTTCTATTCTGTTCTATTCTGTTCTATTCTGTTCTATTCTGTTCTATTCTGTTCTATTCTGTTCTATTCTAAGTTAAGGGGTGAATTTGGGTATAGTTAGATTGTAATTGTAAAAACTGGGCTTCAATTAAGTAACTGACAACCTCTTCCATCCAGAATTCAACAGAGGTTCTACATGACCAACTATGATTTTGTGAAAGCCATCAATGCTGTTCAGAAATCGTGGAGAGCAACTGCCTACAGTGAATATGACAGGCTTACTTTACAGGACCTCGTTTGGAAAGCTGGAGGATTGAGATCCAAAGCTCCCAGGTAAAGCAAGTTACTTGTCAATGGGTAGATTTAAGGAAAAAGATGGTGCCGTGGAGCCCAGAGACCTTTTTGATCTTGACTCCTGACTTATTTCATGGTTTCCAACAAGGTGATGGTGTTCAATGTCCAGATAAACAAAAGAAAAGATTGTGGACTGTGTGTATCTTCAAGAGCAATCCTAAATTGCATTAACAGAGAGATACAATCGAGATCAAGTAAAGTACTAATAACACTCTATAAAGCCTTAGTAAGACCACACCTAGAGTACTGCATCCAGTTTTGGTCACCACACTATAAAAAAGATGTTGAGCCTCTAGAAAAAGTGCAGAGAAGAGCAACCAGGATGATTAGGGGACTGGAGGTTAAAACATATGAGGAATGGTTGCAGGAACTGGGCATGGCTAGTCTAGTGAAGAGAAGGACTAGGGGAGAGATGATAGCAGTCTTCCAATATTTGAGGTGCTGCCATAGAGAGGAAGGAGTCAAGCTATTTTCCAAAGCACCCGAAGGCCAGAGAAAGAATAATGGATGGAAACTGAACAAGGAGAGGTTCAACCTGGAAATAAGGAGAAACTTTCTGACAGAACAATCAACCAGTGGGTCAGCTTGCCCTCAGAAGTTATGGGAGCTTCACCACTGTAAGCTTTCAAGAAGAGATTGGACTCCCATCTGTCAGAAATGGTGTACGATCTTCGGCTTGGGCAGGGGGTTGGACTAGATGACCTACAAGGTCCCTTCCAACTCTGATTATCTGTTATCTATTACATCTTTTCTGGAGAAAAGAATAGGTATAGCAAGCCTTGTCAACTACATTTATGTACATTTTAAGCTGGAAGGGACTTTGGAGGTCTTCTAGTCCAGCATCCAACTCAAGCAGGAGACCCTACTCTATTCTAAGACAAAGGGCTGTCCATTCTCTTCTTTAAAAAGTGCTAGTGATGGAGCATCCACAACTTCTGGACGTAAGCTGTTCCACTGATTGTTCTGTCAGGAAATTTCTCCTTAGTTCTTGCTTGCTTCTCTCCTAGATTAGTTTCCATCAATTGCTTCTTGTCTTGCCTTCTGGTGCTTTGGAGAATAGCTTGACTCCCTCTTCTTTGTGGCAGCCCCTGAGATATTGGAACACTGTTATCATGTCACCCTGCTCCTTCTCTTCATTAGTCGAGACATACCGAGTTTCTGCAACTGTTCTTCATATGTTTGACTTTACTTTATTGTCATTGCACCTCGTACAACGAAATCAGACACCATCTTCAGTGCACATCATGACCATGAAAATAAACACAAACACACATCCTTCACCCTTCACACATTGAACCGGACCTCCCCAACACCGCACCAACACTGCACTATACAATAGAATTCAAAAGAGCTACTGGCCTGGGATAGAAGCTGTTTCTCAGCATATTTGTCTTTGTTTTTATTATTCTGTACCGTCTGCCAGATGGTAATAATTCAAAAACAGGGGGTGCCCAGGATGAGATGGATCTTTGAGAATGTTTTGAACTCTTTTAAGGCAGCGGGAGCTATAAAGCTCTTCCAAAGAGGGGAGAGGGCAACCAGTGATCTTCTGGGCGATGACATTAACCCTCTGGAGTGCTGTACTATCTGCCACAGTGCAACTGGCAAACCATACAGAGGTGCAGTATGTTAAAATGCTCTCTGTGGTGCAGTGGTAGAAGGTCACCAGCAGTTTTTCATTCGGTTGTTGCTTTCTGAGAAGGGCTGCAATGTGGGCACCCCAGTTCAGGTCCTCTTTTAGGGTAGGATCCAGAAACTTAAAACTGGCCACTTGCTCCATTCAGTCTCCCTTGATAAGCAAGGGATGGATGTCTGATCTGTTCCTTCTATAATCCACTATAAACTCCTTGGCCTTTTTGGTGTTGAGGATCAAGTTATTGTCTCCACACCACGAAAGAAACCAGTTCACTTCATCTCAGAAGGCAGACTCATTCTCCCCCCCCCCAAGATAAGTCCCACCACTGTTGTATCATCTGCAAATTTTGCAAATTTTAGCCTACAATCCCGTAATCACTTCAGCTGGTGATTCAAGAAGCTACTTAGCATTAAGTAGGCAATGACAAAGCTCAATCATCACCTACTCACTCACCACTGGTGGGGTTTTTTTTTTCTTTTTCATGCCTGAAACACGTACTTGAGCACATGTGAAGGTGGGGAAAACATTCCGTGGGATGGAGGCATTAGTTATCATTTCAGTTCCTTGGTCTCTGCAGCTCAACTCTATCCGTAGCAAAGGCAGTTTTGTGGTTGTGGTATTGAGCTGTTCAAAATCATCCCACTGCTTTAAGCACTCCACAGTCATTTTAAAAAGAAATGTTTGTGACCAGCGTTACACTCATTGTTGGAAGCCATGTTCAATTTTGCTAAGGGCTTCTTACTTTAGCCTCTAAAATGAAATGCTTACTCGGGAGGGCAAAAGTGCTGATAATCTTCCTTTATAGGTTTGTTGTGATTTTATTTTACCCCTGCCTATCACAAGAGAGTTCCTCTGGGAAACTCTTGAAAGGAGTTTATCTCTACACTAGTAAGACCTCAGACAAAGCGACACAAAGCTCATAGCAATTAATTGTTCCATTTGTCAGACTTGAAGAATGCCAAGGTACACATTGGGGGGCGGGAGGGGAGTTAGTGGTCTAATGGTTAAGACATTGGATTTGTCAACCGGAAGGTCAGCAGTTCAAGACCCGAGCACCACATGATGGAGTGAGCTGCTGGTATTTGCCCCAATGCCCCAGCTCCTGCCAATCTAGCAGTTTGAAAGCATGCAAATGCGAGTAGATAAATAGGTACCAAACCTAACTTACTTTAAGACAGGGATAGCAACAATAATACATATTTATTCCATGTAGACACAAGAGGCTGTTAGTACCATTTCACCTGTTGGATTGGAAACGCATGTAATAATCCACAAGCCAGAACTGAATATTAATATGGCATTTCCTACTTGTTTTGTTTTAGTATTGGAACATTTAAAGGATAAAGATGCTGAGAAAGCAAAAGGTTGAGGGAAAAAATTAAAAATGATTGAACTAGTGGGGTGATGGTACTATTTTCACGTAACAATAGCACTTAGACTTATCTACCATTTCACAGTGCTTTACAGGCCTCTCTAAGCAGTTTACAGAGTCAGCCTATTGCCCCTCAACAATCTGGGTCCTCGTTTTACTGACCTCTGAAGGGTGGAAGTCTGAGTCAACCTTGAGCTGGTCAAGATGAAACTGCTGACTGTGGGCAGAGTTAGCCTGTATTTTAGTCTCTGCACTATCACAGCTCTTAGTATATGACTATGTGTTATTTTATTTTCTTGATGTTTTGAATTGAGACAAGTATTTATAGATTTCTAGGGGGTGCGATGGCTCAGCAGTTAAAAGATACTGAGCATGTCAATCTGTCAAGCTTGGGTTCGAGACCTGAATGCTGTGCAATGGAGTGAGCTCCCATTCCTGCTCTGGCTCATGCAATTCAAAAGCATGCACATGTGAGCAGATCAACAGGTACGACTGTGGTGGGAAGATAACAGTACTCTACACTTCGGCGTAAAGACTTGCCAGCCACATAACCACCAAACTATCTTCGGACAATGCTGGCTTAGGAGATGGGGATGAACACCGCCCCCTAATGTCAGATCTGATCGAACAGAGGAAACTGTTGTGGTCCACCGGCAATCTGCGGAGAAAGCAGCAGAAGCGGACTGTGGGGAGGAACTTGGACCAGTCCAGGAGTCTGGGGACGACTTGGACGAGGGTCCTATGTCAAATACAGAGATGAGGCCAGGGCCATTGGGGAATGATGTGCTGACTCCGGAGCCTCTGTAATCTGACAGCAGCAAGGCAGAGGAACAAGGGGAGCCTGTTCTCAGTGCGCATGTGTGCAGAGCTACCAGAAGGCAAGAACAGTTAAGACAAAAGGGGCAACTTGGGAGTAAGGTGATTGGCCTTATTGACCTTGGAGGTGATTGGCCCTCCCATAAGAAATAAAGGAGGAGCAAAGGGACAGGAACCTTTGCAGGAAGCAACTTTGTTTGTACTGATCGGTTTGAAACCTGAAGCTCTGTGCTGAATTTGTGCTCCAGTTGGCCTTGTATAACTAATTGGAAATTTAGTTGTTGGCAGCATTTCAAGGAAGATAAAGGTGTGTGCTTATCAGACTTATCCTGAAAGACTTTAGTAGACTTCCATGGAACTATTACAAACTGTTTGAGACTCAGTATGGGATGTGAATGACTAAAATTCACAGCCATTGAAATAAAGAAAAGGGTTTGGGGACTAACGTGTGTTTTTGTTAGTGTCTCAATAAGCCTTGGTCAGAACAGAAACCTTTACTTTTTAATGCCCACATTTCTTTTATTTCTTGTAGACCCAAACCTATGCCCCCCACTTCTGAAATGCTCAAAGAAGCTTCCAATCTACCAGACTCCTGGGACTGGAGAAATGTGAATGGTGTTAATTACATCAGTCCAGTACGAAACCAAGGTGAGTTCAGTTTTCTTCAGCCCTGTTAGACTTAACTGTGTTGCAACGCTTTTACAGAAAAAAAAAATGTCATGGAGTTATGTGGTTTGGTTTGTGTGCTTGTGCTGTTGTGTGTTTGGGATAATTATCAGCCTCATGAAAAACACTGTGAATAACAGTAAAAAAAAGGAGCTTATATGTTCATTTCTGGCAATGTTAGTCTGTGAGTGGCAGAGAGAATTCAGCTCTAAATAGCATATTTATTGTGTTGGAAGTAAGCGGTAAACTTGAGATAATATTAGTGATTTTGTTCTGACCCAGGAAACAGATTGCCACATACCAATTTCTTCTCCCCTCTCTTATACTTGTCATTTGTCCTTTATCATATACCTGGACATACTAGGACCATATTATAAATTATTGTAGTGTCAGGATCATGGCATCCAGCCCTCTCAATTCCTGGCAAATAAATGGGGAAGGAAATGGAGGTAGTGACAGATTTTATTTTCCTGGGCTTCAAGATCACCGCAGATGGGGACTGCAGCCAAGAAATTAAAAGATGCTTACTCCTGGGGAGAAAAGCTATGAAAAAGCTAGTCAGCATACTAAAAAGCAGAGACATCACCCTGCCAACAAAAGCGCGTATAGTCAAGGCTATGTTTTTCCCAGTGGCAATGTATGGCTGTGAAAGTAGGACCGTAAAGAAAGCTGAGTACCAAAGAATGGAGGCCTTTGAACTCTGGTGCTGGAGGAGAAGACTCCTGTGATTCCCTTGGACTGCAAAGCAATCCAACCGATCAGTCCTAGAGGAGATCCACCCTGACTGCTCTTTAGAAGGCCAGATCCTGAACTTGAAACTCAAAAACTTTTGGCCACCTAATGACTCACTGAAGAAGAGCCTAATGCTGGGAACGAATTAGAGCGAAAGAAGAAGAAGGGAACGGCACAGAATGAGAGGGCTGGATGGAGTCACTGAAGCAGTCGGTGTGACTCCAGAAGATGGTGGAAGACAGGAAGGCCTGGAGGAACGTTGTCCATGGGGTTGCGATGGGTCAGACACGACTTTGCAACTAACAACAAAAGCGGCATGTAGGAATGACCTTGAAAAACAGAGTCAAGAGACACAACCAAGGGAGCAGTCAGATAAAAGGCAACTTAGCCTACAACAGGAAAACAAGTAAGGTGAGCATCCTGTAAGGCAGTGGTCCCCAACCTTTTTTGTACCAGGGACCGGTTTCACGATTATTCATTCTTCCACGGACCGGTACCTGAGTAACACGAGACTCCACCGCCATCGGGACAGCTCTTTGTTTGAAGCCGCCCCCCCCCCCCTTCGACGAAACTAAGGCGCGAGGATTCCTTCAGCACCCAAATGCTGCTTTCCAACCGAAAACCCAGAAGCAACCAAAAACCCGGAAGCGCTGTCAAAACAAGATGGCGGCGCCCAAGCTTTGCGGCCCAGTACAAAATGATCCACGGACCGGTACCAGTCCATGGACCGGTGGTTGGGGACCCCTGCTGTAAGGGACACTCCCTAGTTTCTTAGACAGTAAAGAGAGGGGAATGTAATTCCAAGCTTGCTAGATTCTGATAATGAAACTTTGCCATAAAGTAGAATTAGTTCAATTGGCCGGGTTTCTTTTCTGGGCTACGTCATGTGGCCGAATGAAGCAGTGGTGGGATTCAAAAATTTTTTTTAGTACCGGTCCTATGGGTGTGGCTTGGCTTGGTGAGCATGGCAGGGGAAGAATACTGCAAATCTCCATTCGCACCCCACTCCTGGAGGAAGGATACTGCAAAAAAAAAAAAAAAACATTTGCTAGATCAATATTTGAATACAGCTCATCAGTCTGGAACCCACATCACGTATCTGATATTAAGACAGTTGAAAAACTCCAGAAATATTTCACAAGAAGAGTTCTCCACTCCTCTACTCGTTGCAGAATACCTTATGGCACCAGACTTGAAATTCTAGACCTAGAAAACTTAGAACTACATCGTCTTCAGTCCAATCTAAGTATAGTATATAAAATCATACATTGCAATGTCCTACCTGTCAATGAATACTTCAGCTTCAACCATAACAATACAAGAGCACGCAATAGATACAAACTCAAGGTTAATCGCACCAAACTTGATTGCAGGAAATACAACTTCAGCAACAGAGTGGTCAATGTCTGGAATACTCTACCTGACTCTGTGGTTTCTTCCTCAAACCCCAAAAACTTTAACCTTAGACTGTCTACTATCGATCTCACCCCTTTCCTAAGAGGTCTTGGGGGGGGGGGGGCATAAGCATACCAACCTGCCTACCATCCCTGTCCTATTGTTTCTTTTATTTTTCTTATATGTATCCATTTCATGTATTCATAACTGTGTTTATACTTATACCTATTATCTTGTAAGCGATTGACAAATCAAATAAAAAATAAAATCCCATTCCTTCCCCACCCCACTAACCTGCTTTCCAGCTCCATTCTCCTGTGCAGGGCAACCAAAGAAGACCCAGCCAATCAGCTGGGACTCGGGAGGCAGAGAATAGATGGGGGCAGGGCCAGTCAGAGGTGGGATTTGCCAGTTCTCCAAACTACTCAAAATTTCCGATACTGGCTGTCCAGAACTGATCAAAACCTGCTGAATACCACCTCTGGAATGAGGCCTCGGTTGAGTGACCATTTGAAGTTACAACATACCTGGATAAATGAATGGGTACTTAATAACTCAGTTCTGACAGCTGCCAATCCATCCTCATGATAACATGACTGCATATTGGGTGCATGGCAACCACTCTGCATTGATGGCCATTTGCAGCATCCTGCAATCATGGGACTATCTTTTCATGACAGTATTGGCCAAAAACCAGCACAGGTAGTCCTCTCCTTACAACAGTTCACTTAGTGACCGTTCAAAGTTACAAGAAAAAACTGACGACTGTTTTTGACAATTGCAATCTTTGCAGCATGCCCATGATCACGTGATCAAAATTCAGATGCTTGGCAACTGACTCATAGTTTTGACCATTTTCAGCTTCCCAGGACCATGTGATATACCCCGTTTTGTGACCTTCTGAAGAGCAAAAATCAATGGGGAAACCCAGATTCACTTAACAACTGGGTTACTAACTTATCAATTGCAGTGATTTGCTTAACAACGGTGGCAAGAAAGGTCATAGAATGGGACACTTTAACAAATTCTCGCTAAACAGCATAAATTTTGGGTTCAATTGTGGTCGTATGTCGAGGGCTACTTGCACATATTTCCAATAACAAAACAGGCCCATTGGAAGCCATCTTTCACTTTAATGACTGCAGCAGAAAGGATCGTAAAATTGGGTCAGTCATGAGGGTGACAGTTACTACTTATGACCCTAATGGACAGACTCTATTATGGTCATAGGTCAAAGACAATTTGTGTTGCGCTATTTCTCAGAAGTACATGGTGTTTGTGTAGTAACATACCTTTTAGGGGGGAAAAAGTGACTGTTTTTCACACTTATGACCATTGCAGCACCCCTGTAGTCACATGATCAAAATGAAAAGTTGGCCGATGGGAGCAGGGGTCCTTGTATACAGGTAGGCATCAACGTATGACACTCCCCCCCCATTGAATCCCAAACTTCCATCACTAAGCGAGACAGACGTGAATGAAGTTTCTGGCCCCATTTTATGACCTTTCTCGCCAACGGAATCGCTACCATTGTTCAGTGAGTAACACAGTGGTTACAGTGAAGCTGCAAGCTTTTCCATTGATTTTGCTGGTCAAAAGTTGCAACAGCTGATCATGTGAATTTGGGACACTGCAACCGTCATAAATATGAGCCAGTGGCATGCATTCAAATTTTGTGTCAACTCATAAAATATTTCTATGGTCTTTGTAGAGTTGCCAACAGAAAGGGAGGGGGATAAGTGTGGCAGTTTGGAAACTGAAACTGCATTCCATAAATAGTTTTTCAAAGATAGTAACTAGGTGACTGAAGTTTCTAGCATGCAAAATTCTAAGTGGAGAGTTTGATTGGTGACTCTTGGCTATGGATGTGTCCCATTGGAGAATATGAATTATGATACACCCAATGGGTGGTGGAAAACCAGGGTCAAGGGTGACAATGAATTATGTGTCTCAGAGTCGGTTACACCCAGGCAGTGCCGGCATGTTAACTTCCAATAAATCCTTTTGAAATTTTGGAACTTTGGCTCAAGACTCATGATTTAAATAGGGGGAAACTACCAGAGCCCTGACATTCTGCACATTTTACAACAGGAGTAAGATGTTGACACTAAAATGGTACCGGTATATACGTATAATTTTTTTGAGTTGGGAAAATGTGTTTTCCTCCTGGTTGTTCACACTTTTTTTTCCTCAAGAGGCAATTTGGCTTCTAAATATCTCCCTCAGTCCGTGGTGTCCTTCCTTTTGTTAAGGTACCTGGAATAAGTCTTTGGTGAGAGAAAAGCACAACTCAGCTGCCTTTGGGCCAGCAGGAAACGGCATTGTTCCACCACAACATTTTGTCAGGTTTCAAAAACTCTGACTCAATTACCAGAAATTCCAGTCGCGAAGCAGAAGAGGCTGAATAAACTTATTTTGCCTTTCCTTGTGTTGCTAAGCAGCTGATAGCAGCAACAGCAGCATTTCAGGACTTCTAAAAAAGCTGGGGTATTAGGCAGGCCTCTTAGCGCAGTTAAGTGAATTTTACTTTATTTATTGCAGAAAAAAAATCTAGTGCCCACGTATCCGTTCAGAGTGTAAGAGACCTGTTGAGCAGGTTTGGACAAATGGTTAAGGCACCAGGCAAGAAACTAGGAGACCGGGAGTTTTAATACTACCTCTGGCATGAAAACAGGGTGACTTGTTTGGGCCAATCCAGGGGTGGGATTTGAATTTTTTAACAACCGGTCCTGTGGGCGTGGCTTAGTTGGTGGGCGTGGCTTGGTGGTCATGTTATTGGCTGGGCGTGGCCAACTCAACATCACTCACATTGAGGCACGCATCTCCTCGCCTGGCCTCTCATGACTGTGGGGATGCTGCAACAGTCATAAGTGAGAAAAATGGTCATAAGTCACTTTTTTCAGTGCCATTGTAACTGTGAATGGTCCCTCCACACAAGCAAAGTACCAGCAAAGGAGGGGGGAAAAACTCCAGAGAAGTTCCAGAGACAGGAAGTTTAATCCTGCCAAGAATGTAATAAGGGTTAACTGAGAGGCAGTTTCTGTAAGCAACACCAGAATGTTTCCTTCCTGCCTTCCTTACAGGATTAGACCAGTAATTTCTTCTAACAACCGGTTCTCTGAACTGCTTAGAATGTAAACAACCGGTTCTAGCGAATAGGTGTAAACAGGTAGAATCCCACACCTGGGCCAATCCTCAAGAGACTGTGAAGTCTAATCCTGTTTTAGGCATGAAAGCCAACTGGGTGATATTCTCTTTACTCTCTCTTAGTCCAACTCATCTCTCAAGGTGATTGTTGTTTTTGTGGGGGGGAAATAGAAGGAAGAAGGAATATTACATACATTCTCTGACTTGAATTGTTTATTTAAAAGAGGGGGATATAAATAAATATTAAATAAATAAAATAGATGAG
The DNA here is from genome assembly GCA_015471245.1 of Laticauda colubrina. Taxonomy (NCBI): domain Eukaryota; kingdom Metazoa; phylum Chordata; class Lepidosauria; order Squamata; family Elapidae; genus Laticauda; species Laticauda colubrina. The sequence goes on along the minus strand of BLBF01000006.1, from coordinate 9,439,341 downwards.
ATTGTTATTTAGTTCGATTAAAAAGACTTGGAAGGTTTTTCCTGCTCTTCCTCTTTCCCCCTGCCTCCCTCTCTCTTTCTCTCCCTCTCCCTTCGTCCCTCTGTCTGTCCCTCCCTCTGTCTGTTTCCTCCTCCCCCTCTCTCTCCATCTCCCTCCTTCTCTTTCTTTCTCTTTCTGTCTCTCCCTCCCTCTCTCTCCCTCTCTCCTCCTCCCTCTTTCCCCCTCTCCTTCTTTTTCTCTTCCTCTGTTTCTCCCTCCCTCCTTTTCTCTTTCTCTCCTTCTCTTTCACTCTCTTTCTGTCTCTCCCTCCCTCTCTCCCCCTCCCTCCCTCTCTCTCCCTCTCCCCCTCTCCCACAACTCAGAGCTAAGGACTTTCTGGTTTCAAAGGAGCTCAGTGGTTGGCTGACCTTATTCCTGCATTCTTCTTCACAGCCTCCTGCGGCAGCTGCTATGCGTTTGCCTCGATGGGCATGCTGGAAGCCAGGATTCGCATCCTCACCAACAATTCTCAGACTCCAACACTGAGCCCTCAGCAAGTTGTTTCCTGCAGTGAATACTCCCAAGGTAAAGTAGGGTGGGTGGCATCTGGATTTTTTTGGGAAACAAAAACAAACAAACAAAAACCTTGGGGCACATTTTGAATGGACCATCGACTGAAGGTAAGCAGTCGATAAGGGTAGGGAGGCCAATGCCTGCCCATCGTGTTGGTACAAGTATAGAGGCGGTAAACCTTCTAGCATGCAAGAACAATACAACTGGTACGTAGACCTTCTTAACCAAGTTGATGGAGGTAGGGATTAGAGCCATTTTGGATTGAGGTTGGAAGACAAGCTTCAAAACGCCTAGATCAC
>BLBF01000006.1:9427572-9438480 GCA_015471245.1 Laticauda colubrina | reverse complement strand
ATTATTATTATTATTTCTTCCTTTTTTTAGGTTGTGATGGTGGATTTCCTTACCTCATCGCTGGAAAATACCTGCAGGATTTTGGCATTGTTGAGGAGGCCTGCTTTCCTTACAAAGGCATGGATTCCCCCTGCACTCTTAGGAGTGACTGTTACCACTACTACACCTCCAACTATTACTACGTGGGTGGGTTTTACGGGGGCTGCAACGAAGCCTTGATGAAACTGGAGCTCATTAAGCACGGACCAATGGCTGTGGCTTTCGAAGTCTATAATGACTTCATGCACTACTCGGGAGGAATCTACCACCACACAGGTCTGATGGATCCTTTTAACCCTTTCGAGCTGACCAATCACGCCGTTTTGCTCGTGGGGTATGGCAGCGATCCCTATTCTGGTGAGCCATTCTGGATTGTGAAGAACAGTTGGGGAACCTCTTGGGGTGAGGATGGTTATTTCCGGATCCGGAGAGGCTCTGACGAATGTGCTATAGAAAGTATAGCAGTGGCTTCTACACCTATACCTAAAATATAATTGTGGGATTATCTCAGAAGGCCTCTGTCCAGAGAGCAGGTGTGTCCACCCAAGAAATGCAATGAATGTTCCTGACAGCTAGTCCTTGACTTATGACCGCAATTGAGCCATTTTTGTTGCTAAGCAAGACGGTTCAGTGAGTTTTGTCCCAGTTTATGGCCTTTTTCCCCCCACTATTAAGGGATCACTGCAGTTTTAACATGGTTGTTAAGTGGATTCTCCATAGACTTTGCTTATTAGAAGGTTGCAAAAAGTGATCACATGACCCCAGACATTGCAACCGGCATAAGTACATGCCAGTTGCCAAGTGTCTGAATTTTGATTTTGTGATGGCTTGGAGATGCAATGGTCCCAAGTGTAAAAACAATCATCAGTCATCTTTTTCTGTGCCGTTGTAACTTCGGACGGTCACTAAACAAGTTGTTGTAAATCAAGGACTCCCTGTACGTATTGAGAAAATTGAACGGCCTTGCATTCCCTTCCTGCAAGGCAAGTTTTGTTTTGCTATTTTTCAAATAGTGTTAAAATGAAAGCCATAGTGATTAGAAGACAGAATCAAAGGATGGTTGACTCATCCAACCACTCTGATTCAGATCAGCAATAATTTGGGAGGAAGGAACTTTGACAATAGATTCATGTTCTTCACTTTCAAGCCACAATTGGCAACCATGATTGGAAGCAAGCTTACTCCTCATAATCGGTGTTTTTTCAGCTTGGAGTGATAAAATGGCCAATCATGATTGACACTCTTCTATAATTACATCAGGAAAGGATAGAGATTAAAATAGACTTGGGGAATGCTAGTTTAGAATGGAAGCCCAACCACGACCTTATGTTTTCAACCATGGTTCGTTTAATGTCTATGGAGGTTCTCAATCATCCAGGTCAGGGTTGTCTCAAAGGTGCTTTTTCCAAAAGGCAATTGGACTTCTTGTTTTTTTTTTCTTTGAAAATGTTTTGCTTTCCATCCAAGAAGCACCTTCAGTTCTAACATTTAGAATCAAAGAATTAACATTTAGAACCAACTCAGTTCTAAACTGAACTGAGTTATAACTGAAAAAGCTTCTTGGATGGAAATATTTTAAAGTAGAAAACCAAGAAAGTTCAGTTGCCTTTTGGGGAAAAAAACACACCTTTGGAGCATGGATCATGTACCTGAAAATTTCTTAGCCACATTAATCAGCTTTCTGAGGATAAAGTGGTACACCCCATATTTTCTCCCCATGGAAGAAAATGGTATATTTTAATGTTTACAATCTAGCTCTCAATTCAATTACAATGGATGAAAATTGAGTATTAAGTGTGTTATTCTCCCACACTTTCTTTCCTTGTTCAGCTGCCTTTTTTCCTCCTTTGATTTTTTTCCTGAAATATTTTTCTAATCTGCAATAGTATTTTTTAATTGCTGTGCCTTGACAAAAGAAATGAAGAAACTTGAATGTAGAAGGGAATGTCTTGCATGCAAAATGATTGTACTTTACTGTGATTTTTTGTGTGTGTAAAAAAAGGGAAAGTTATAAGTATCTTTTGAACCAAATACCTGGGATGACAACATTCATTTGATCCACAATTTGAGCAATGCAGTGGAACCTTACTGTTTCCTTCTTTTGAAGATCATCAGGGTTTTTTAAATATATATAATTCTGAAATAAATAAATGTTTCTCTATTGCCTTGGGAGTTCTTTAAATGAAGCTTTCTTATTGCCTCTTTTAAGACTCAGTGGGAGGTTGAAGAAGGGACAGGATAATTTTGTGTGGGAACCACAGAGCGTTGCTGCAGTGGGTTTTTTAAACAGTTTTTCTTCCTTGCAATATACCATCTAACAAAATTTGGGCCTTTGATATAGTTTCTTCCTAAAGCATCATAAATTAAGATGTTGTATAGTCAATATGATTGGAGTATAACCTGTGATGACCCGGGGCATGGCACAAAAGCAACAAAGTCTCAAAAGTAGGTAAAGTCCCTTTAATATCTCCAACTTGGCCCCCAATGTCCAGTTATCTTCCACTGGAGAAAAAACTCTCCCAAGAACAGTTTTAAAGGGAAGAAATTCAGTCTGAACCCAAAGTACATATAAATTAGAAATAAAAACCAACATAAACCACGCTGCAGCAATTAACAGGACAGGGCAGGATAAGGAACTGCAGACTTCAAGTTGGGAGGATGCCAGAACCCAGATAAGCCTTGACAAACAAAGATAATGCATGCTTTGCTTCCATCAAGATGCTGTGTGCAAATGCCCTTTTTAAACAGTGTTCCCAGCTGCAGCTAATGAAGGGAATCAGGGCCCTTTTCTCCCCCATAACTCACGTTGCTCCCATCTCCATTCCTCCCTGCATGCCCTAGAATGAAGAGGGGCTAGACCTGGGTCTTTCTCTGAATGCCCAGCTGGACTGTGCCCTTCCCCAGTTTCTTCCACAGCCATCGGAGTCACACTCCCACTCTCTTGTCAGCTGCTTGGCCTCCCCCTCCGAATCAGATTCCAACAAGGACATGACACCTGCCTTGAGAGATAGACTAATCTCACCAGAGATAAACAAAACCAAACTTTTTAAAAAAAAAAAAGGTAGAAAAATGTTTTTTAAAAAGGGTAGAAACTTACAGAACAAGCTGTTGAATGAGGAGAGGTGATGGTGGTGAGTAGATTTGAGTTACAAAAAAAATCCCAATTAAAAAAAGAGGCCCATTGCAAATCACAACTAAAACTTACTATATATCTCCCTGTTTACAAATAGCAGTACTAGAGGGATAACTTTATCTGAGTGTTGGCTTATATCCTTCTTAGGTTAGGCACAGAGATAAATAGCATCTCCACAGCATTAAAAGGAGACAATTAAAAAGCTCGAAAAGAGAACACATCTCCAGCAGCCAACCCTCAGTTAAGCAGTGAGTTCTTGATAAAAATAATAATAAAGGCTGGATAAAAATACAAAGTAATTATATAATGCTTGGATTTTGCTGCTAATTGCACATTTCCCTTTGCAATAGGCTGTTTAAATATAGTAACCGATCTTACCCAATTTTTAGATAATCAGCTGCAATTCCTCTTCCCTTCCTTAGGGCTTCTAAGATAAGATACCCTGGGATTTGAACTCCGAGTAGATCAGTAATAGCAAGAGTAGCCATCTACCGTAGTTGTGCAGAGAAAACAATTGCAATGAATAAACTGGACAGTTAAATCACATCAAGTCTCAACTGTGGGAAAATAAAATGCAATATATATTTCCTCCCTATAATGTGTGCTAAGAATTTTGGGGGAAAGGTTGATTAAATGATTTGCAACCAATTGCAAGTCTGCCTTTATATCACTCAGGATCTGATTTTATTAAAAGATAATAACACAATATATTTTTTGCAACTGTTTGTAGAAGTCATAGCTGTGTTGGGCAATTTTTTTGAGCCACCATAATCAATGTCATAGAGGAACAGAATTCATACAAAAAATGGTATATTTGTTCCGATCAAATCCAGTTTTGCCAAAGGAATTTTTAACATTAATTTTTATGTATGGTCTCCACATCAGAACATTTAGGTTTATGGGACTTAATGAACACAGACAAATCAGGCAGCTTCTGGATCATGCGATTGACTTAATTGAGCCATGGAGAAGTGAGGAACAAAAATGTTCAGGATACCAATTAGATTCCTACATTTGTGGCATTTTATAAAAACCCTTCATGGACGTAATCCTACAAATTACCCAAGAGATGCAGCTGCAACATGGATGCAATGAGGCCGTGCTACCTGCCAATCTGTCAGTACAGGTAGTCCTAAACTTGAGCCCAAAATTTGTGTTGTTAAGTGAGACATTTGCTAATTGTGATGTTAACTTGAGGGCTGCTACGTTAAACAAATGGCTGAAAGTTTAGGACTGCATGTAAAGTTTACTTAAAGCTGGAAAAGCTACGCAAGAATTGAGAAAGTGGGGAAAAGGCTAGTAGAGCTAAATTAGGTTGAATGAATACACAGCAAACATTGCATATTTAAAACATGTGTATAGGGCTAGCTGAAAAAGGTGGAAAAATGTATTTCTAGCATGTAAACTGCACATATGAGAAGAATTTTCCAGATTTTCTTGGATGTTTTTGTTCTGAAATTAGATCCCATAGAAGGATCCTGAAAAGCATGAGGCCCAGAGGCAGACTGGCTGTATACACTTAATGACAAGAAAATGTAATCAATACTTATTCAACAGTGAGGCTATAAATACTTCAGTGTTTTTTTTAAAAATGCCCACAGTCTCCTAGTTGACAAATGCAAGCAATGGCAAGAAACTCTCATTAATATTTTTCTTTCTACATCTGATTTATATCCCTTTCCAGCATGTGCAACCAGAATCCGTTTTCCAAGCCCAGCCTGTGGGAAACGAAGCCTATTCTTTATTTAACTAAGCCTGCCTGAAATATTTCTAAATTAAGATGCACTAAATTGCTACTTGTTCCTTGGTGCAGGGGGGAAAGGAGGGGATACAAAAGCCTTTTTCTCCGCAGGTATAAAACTCTCTCTTTCTTTCTTGACCTTTCCTTGGCAGGAAGTAATAATGATCTTTTCAAATGGCACCTCGGAATAGTCATCTAATGCACTCCGTGGGCCAGTTTGACATCAGGACAAAGTATGGTGGTGGTGTTGTTTTCACAAGAGGTGGAAGCAATCCTTGCGTTCAGAGACTTCTCCTCTTTCATGTTCCTTTAGCGCAGCCTTGCTGACACTGGAAATGTTGATTTTGCCATGGCCATCCATACAGTAGGGCTCTCCCAAGCTCCATTTTCACTGGCAGAGGGTTGCAGGAGGCCGTGGCAGCTGAAAATAGACCTCAGGAGCCCGTTTTTGCTTGAAGAGCGTTTGGGCCACCACAGGTACCCCCGACATGGGTGACATCAAGCTGGCCATACCCCCCTGGCCACACACACACACACACACCCAAGGTCAAACACAATTCTGATGCAGCCGTCCATGAAATTGAGTTTGACACCCTTGTTTTACAGGAACAAAATGGTTTACAATCTCCTAGGTACTTTATCACCTTGTTCTTTGGCTGGTTCCCAGAATATTTGCTTCTTTCTACAAAAAGAAAAGCATATTGAAGGTCCTTTTCAGCATTGCATTGCAGATAAGGCTCGTGCGGGCTGCATTCTGAAATTGTAAAAAAAACCAACCATCCATTAAAGCATGATCAATGTTAGATAAAAGAGAGATTTGCAGGGATTTCTGGCCTCATTTAGTATTCCACCTTCTGATAAAGGTCCACCAGGTGAGCCAAACTTTAGAACAGGATGTTATCTGCCAAGGTCATGTTCTTTGGCCATCAACAAAATGTTGCTTCCCCTGCCCTCAAAACGCAAGACATATCTCTATATAGCAAATTATTTTTGAAACTGCTGCATGTTTTTGGAGCATGGCTTTACATTAGAGGAACTTCCTTTCGAAAGGCATCTTGAAATATTTGTTTGAGCAACCACTAATGGTAACCCTCCACTTACCACCACAACTGAGCCCAAAATTTCTGTTGCTCAGTAAGACATTTGTTTAAAAAAATCAAATTAAAAGCACAATCAATGTGAGGTAGAACAGAACAGAACAGAACAGAACAGAACAGAACAGAACAGAACAGAATAGAATAGAATAGAATAGAATAGAATAGAATAGAATAGAATAACAGAGTTGGAAGGGACCTTGGAGGTCTTCTAGTCCAATCTAGCCTAGGCAGGAAACCCTACACCACTTCAGACAAAATGGTTATCCAACATGTTTTTTTAAAAAAATATGTTTTTAAAAATCCATTTAAATCCATTTAAAAGCATGAACAACGTGAGGTAAAAGAGAAATTTGCAGGATTCCATTGTACAACCTTTCTTCTGCCTACACAAACTCAGGAAGCTCAAACTGCCCAAGGAGTTGCTGATCCAGTTCTACAGAGGAATTATTGAATCTGTCATCTGCACCTCTATAACTTTCTGGTTTGGTTCTGCAACCCAACAGGACAGACACAGACTTCAGCGGATAATTAGGACTGCAGAAAAAATTACTACCAACCTGCCCTCCATCGAGGACATGTATACAGCACAAGTCAAAAAGAGGGCTGTGAAAATATCTATAGACCCCTCACATCCTGACCATAAACTGTTTCAATTCCTTCCCTCAAAACGACTATGCACACCAGAACAACTAGACACAAGGACAGTTTTACCCCAAATGCCATCACTTTGCTAAACAAATAATTCCCTCAACACTGTCCAAGTATTTACAAAGTCTGCACTATTACTATTAATCTTCTCATCACTCCTTATCGCCCATCCCCTCCCACTTGTTACTCTACGTCTGTAACTTTGTCACTTGTATCCTTATACTATATCCCTATATTATATTTATATAGTATAGACTATAGTATGTATATCTATAGTATATCCTAGTATGATTTGCTTGCTTATTGTACCCTATGACTATTATGAAGCGTTGTACCTTATGATTCTTGACTCTTATGAATGTATCTTTTCTTTTTTATGTACACTGAAAGTATTTGCACCAAAACAAATTCCTTGTATGTCCAATCACACTTGGCCAATAAAGAATTCTGTCTATCTTGCCTCAATCGTTAAGTGGATCGCAGCAGCTAATAAGCTAGTAAGTCAGTTGTTAAGTGAATCGGGCTTCCCTGTGGATTTTGTTTGTCAGAAGGTCACAAAAAGGGATCCCTTGTTCTTGGGACACAGGAAAGGTCATAAATATGAACCAGTTGCCAAGCATCCAAATTTTGATCACATGATGATAGGGATGCTGTAAAGGTCGTCACTGTGAAAAACAGCCATAAGTCACTTTTTTTCCCAGGGTTGTTGTAACTTGAATGGTCACTAAAATAACTGTTGTAAGTTGAGTAGTACGACTTGCATGTGTTTGTGATGACCCAGGGTGGAATACAAAACAAATACAGTCACAAAAACCCGGTGAAGCCCCTTCATTTTGCTTTTAAACTCTAAATATCTTTGAAGGAAGGCAAAAAAACTCCCACACAAGCAGTTACAAGAAGGAGGGAAGAAGCAACACAAACCAGGCAAGATGAGGGCTGGAGGATGTCTGCAGATAATAGAACACACACTGAGAAGGACGCCAAACTTAGAGAGGAACCATAAACTAGAAATATTTCCATGCTTTGTTTCCAGTGTTCGCCCGTACGCATGTCCGTCCTCTTATTCAGTTGTCACAGCTGCAGCCCATGAAAAGGATCAAGGCTGTCTCCTCCCAAGTAAACCACGTCTCTCCCTGATCCTCTCCTCCCTGCATGCCCTAGGATGGGGAGGGGATGGGCCTGGTTCTTCCTCTGATTGCTCAGCCGGCCTCTGCCCTTCCCCAGCCTCCTCCACAACCTCCTGAGCCACACTTCCACTCCCTGTCGGCTGTTCCTCCTCTCCCCCAGAGTCCGACCCTGATAAGGGCATGAAACATAAAGTGTGTTTCTCTTCAGATTCTTGTTTGAATCAATTCATCAGCCTAACAGAGTTGGAAGGGACAACCGAGTTGGAAGGGACCTTGGAGGTCTTCTAGTCCAACCCCTTGCTCAAGCAGGAGAACCTATACCATCTCAGACACAATTGTTCCATCTCCACTAATGGAGCACCCACAACTGCAGCCCACAACCCTCTCAACTGTAACACAATGTTGCACAAGACCTTAAATCTGCCTTCTTTTTGTGAAGACAAAAATATTTTCTAATGAAAGCAACAGTGGCAGATTTTCTTTTCTTTTTTCTTTTTTTCTTTTTTTTTTAAATCTTTATTGAAATTCAAATTGTTAAAAAGTTTACAAAAATGTCTATAATAGAAGATGTGTCAATACCTTTACATCATTTTCTTGACAGTACAATAAACAATTACGACAATTACTTACTTCAATAAGTACAATTAATACTTGACAATTATTCATAGTATTAGTAATACTAATTCCAAGTGCCTTAATAATATTAATTAAAAATAATTCATATATATAGGTCGATGATTCAAAGGGAAAAAAAGAAAAAGAAAATCATATTAACACTAAGTACATATATATGTCTGAAAGAAAAAGAAGAATCAGAGATAAATCTATATAATTATAGTCTATTTACTGTGCTCTATATTCCATAGCCATAAGAGGAGATAAGTTATACATTTTTAAGTATACAATATAAATATAACTACATAAATATTATAGGTTAAATATGAATATTTACATAAATCTCCATTTTCTGGCAGTTTCTCAATTTCAGCAGCTTCTCAGACAGATTTTCATTTGCGGTTGTCTTTGGGCAACAGTGAAATAGGAAAATCCCATTGGTAGTGAAAATGAAAAGAGGGTTAGTGTTAGATCAAGCTCTACTTGGAATTATGACCAAACAGTACTGTTAAGGATATATTTTTAGAAAGAGACATTATTTCTAGTTTAATGAAAAGAAGGACAAGGGGAGACATGATGGCACTGTTCTAATATCTCAGGGGCTGCCACAAAGAAGAGGGAGTCAAGCTATTCTCCAAATCACCTGAGGGCAGGACAAGAAGCAATGGGTGGAAACTAATCAAAGAGAGAAGCAGCTTAGAACTAAGGAGACATTTCCTAATAGTTAGAACAATTAATCAATGGAACAATTTGCCTCCAGAAGTTGTGAATACTCCAACACTGGAGGTTTTTAAAAAGATTTTGGATAACCATTTGTCTGAAGCAGTGTAGGGTTTCCTGCCTAAGCAGGGGGTTGGACTAGAAGACCTCCAAGGTTTCTTCCAACTGCGCTGTTCTATCTAGTTGCACACTCTTGAATCAGACTGTTCAATTATATGAATAACAATCCTTTTTTGCTTCAGTTTTTCTGGTGGTCACTGTTTTAAATGGCCCAGTTCATTCTCTGAAGGACTAGAGAATGTAACAGCTATTTCATGCTTTCCATTTAAAAAAAAAAAAACTTATTATTTATGGGATGCTGATGTTGCTTTTCTAAGATATCACCCTGAGCAGCAAGGAAGGTAATCAGTTAGGCATTTGACAGGAAACTTTGGGGATAACCCAGCTGGAAAGTTGAAAAAATATATATTGGAAGAAGACAATGACAAATCTCTTCAGTACTGTTGCCAAGTTTTTCAATGCACAGTCTTTTGATGTTGTAAGAACACAAGAACTTAAGAATATATATATATATATATTTGTTTTTTTAAGTTATCGCGGGTACTTACATGTGTGTTGTTCAGCTTCCTTCGGGTATTATCCCACGTCATTGTAGTTCTGTTAAAGTTGTAGCAACGTTTCAGCAGGCCACAAGCCAGGCAAACACCTGGGCAAAAACAGCTCCAACCTAACCCCCCCACCAGGCACCCAGGTGAAACCCAGCTTGCTAATGAAGAGCATCCGTCCCTTCACACAGAGCCAAGCTGCACTGAAAGCCTCCAACACAAGAACAGACTGTTGCCAGCCAATCAAAGCCACAAAACAGACAGAAGAAACCAGGAACACCAATCAATCAAACTCCAAGTCCAATGAAACAGGTCCAGGCTCCCAGCCAATCAGAATGAACCAGCCTCAAATTTAAAAACCAGGAGCTGTAAGACCCATATCCATACAGAAGCCTGATGATGGCAGATGAGATTCTGCTGAAACGTTGCTACAACTTTAACAGAACTACAATGACGTGGGATAATACCCGAAGGAAGCTGAACAGCACACATGTAAGTACCCGCGAAAACTTAAAAATAAATAAATATATATATAACATTAGCTTGGACCATAACAGACTAGAACAGTTTTCAGCAGCTTCAGAAAAAAGCTGGAAGGATAGGAAGTTATTTATTTCTTTATTTAGAAAACATATATGGCTGCCAGGAGTGTCAATAAAATGTGATAAGTGCACACACAGACACACAACAGATGTGTGTGACAGAGAGAGATACAGAGAGATGAGATGACAGATGGATAGATGCAGAGGGAGCATTCAGCAGGTTCTGACCAGTTCTGGAGAACCGGTAGCGGAAATTTTGAGTAATTCAGAGAACCGGCAAATCCCACTCTGACTGGCCCTGCCTCCATCTATTCTCTGCCTCTCGAGTCTCAACTGATCGACTGGGTCTTCTTTGGTTGCCCTGCACAGGAGAACGGAGCTGGAAAGCAGGTTAATGGGATGGGGAGGGAAGGAGGATTTTGCAGTAACTTTGACCCAGGAGTGGGGTGAGAATGGAGATTTTACAGTATCCTTCCCCTGCCATGCCCACCAAGCCACGCCCACTGAGCCACACCCACAGAACCGGAAGTAAATAATTTGAATCCCTCCACTGGATAGATGATAGAAAGAAAGAAAGAAAGAAAGAAAGAAAGAAAGAGAGAGAGAGAGAGAGAGAGAGAGAGAGAGAGAGAGAGAGAGAG
>BLBF01000006.1:9403931-9417014 GCA_015471245.1 Laticauda colubrina | reverse complement strand
CATAAATGAGACAGAGAGAGTAAAAGAAAGGGAGGAGAGAAGGAGAAGGGAGGAAAGAAGGAAGGAAAGAAGATAAGGAAGAAGGAGAAAGGTAGAAGGAAGGAAGGAAGGAGTAAGGGAGGGAGAAAGAGAAAGGAAGAAAAGAAGGAGAAGGAAGGAAAGAAGGGAGGGAGGGAGGAGGGAGAGGGAGGGAGAAAGAGAAAGGAAGGAAAGAAGGAGAAAGGCGGCAGGCAGGCAGGCAACCCTCCGGTCGGAATTCCCTCCGGAGGCGTGAAATGTGATCTCTCCCAGAGGGGCCGGAGAGGCGGGGATTCCTCGGCGGTGCCAGATCCCGAGAGGGAGCGAGCGAGCAAGAGAGAGAGAGAGAGGGGGGGGGGGTCTCGCTCGCCTTCTCTGCCGGACCTCTCTGCCTCCGCTGCGGCTGCCGCTCGCTCCGCCGACCCTTCCTTGACCATCCCCACCGTGCAGGCGATCCGCAGGAGCCGCGGCGGGGAAGATGCGCAAGCAACCGCCGGGCCAGCAAGAGCACCTCTACAAGCTGCTGGTCATCGGCGATCTGGGCGTGGGCAAGACCAGCATTATCAAGCGCTACGTCCACCACCACTTCTCCCCGCACTACCGCGCCACCATCGGCGTGGACTTCGCCCTCAAAGTCCTCAGCTGGGACTCGGAAACGGTGGTGCGCCTCCAGCTGTGGGATATCGCCGGTGAGTTCTCCTCCCGGAGCGCAAAGGGCAAACTTTGCTCCTCGGATGTTGCTTTCCTCCTCCTCCTCCTCCTCCTCCTTCTCCTCCCAGGGATGGCGGACTACAGTTCCCATCAACCGGGTTGGTCCTCTCCCTGGCGGGGCACGCGGGAGGTGTAGTCTGACAGGTCAGCCAGGCCTGGGCCGGTTTAGGTCAGGTGGAAAGTCGTCGTTGCAGCGCTGTCCAAACTTGGCAACTTTGAAGACTTGTGGACTTCAACTCCCAGAATCCCTCAGACAGCATGGCTGGCTGAAGAATTCTGGAAGTTGAAGTCCACAAGTCCTGAAGTTGCCAAGTTTGAAGACCTCTGCCATTGTAGAAGGGGGAAGATGGGAGAACTGAGATACAGGGGACCAAAATGGGTGGGTTTCCTTTTTTAAAAAAAAAAAAAAACGAGGATGGATAACAGAATGACAGAGTTGGAAAGGACCTTGGAGGTCTTCTAGTCCAACCCCCTGCTCAAGCAGGAGGCCCTATGCCATTTCAGACTAATGGCAGTCCAATCTCTTCTTAAAAACCTCCAGTGTTGGAGCACCCTCAACGTCTTCATTACTATTACTATTAATCTTCTCATCACTCCTTATCACCCATCCCCTCCCAGTTGTGACTGTATGACTTGAACCTCGTCGCTTGTATCCTTACGATTTATATTGACTGTTTTCTAATATGATTTGATTGCTTATTGTATCCTATGACTATCATTTTGTACCTAATGATTCTTGACTCTTGATGAATGTATCTTTTCTTTTATGTACACTGAGAGCTTATGCACCATAGACAAATTTCTTGTGTGTCCAATCACACTTGGCCAATAAATTGAATTCAATTCAATTCTATTCAATTCTATTCAATTCTATTCAATTCTATTCAATTCTATTCAATTCTATTCAATTCTATTCTAATCTATTCTATTCTATGCTATTCTATTTTTTCTGGAGGCAAATTCTTCTAGGTATCAGGAAATTTCTCCTTAATTCTAGATTGGTTGTTTCTTTGATTGTTTCCACCCATTGCTTCTTGTCCTGCCCTCAGGTGCTTTGGAGAAAAGCTTGGCTCCCTCTTTTTTGTGGCAGTCCCTGAGATATTGGAACACTGCCATTTCTCCTTTAATCCTTCTTCAAAATGCAAAAAATCTGCAGTGATTCCATGGAAGCTTACGGGATTGTTCTAAGGGGAAAGAAACAGCCTTCTCCAAACTTTTCTTGCAGAAAACTATTCACACAGGCAAAGATCAAAAACTTACACTAGGTTGCTGGATTAGTCTCCATTCTTTTCCTGCCTTTCAGGTGTTTTGGAAGATAGGTTGACCCAAGCAGAGGAGAAGGAGGATTGATAATTGATAATGATGACTGTTTCCTAGTATGATTTGATTGCTTATTGTACCCTCTGACTATCATTAAGTGCTGTACCTTATGATTCTTGATGAATTTATCTTTCTTTTATATACACTGAGAGCATTTGCACCAAGACAAATTCCTTGTGTGTCCAATCACACTTGGGCAATAAAGAATTCTATTCTATTCTATTCTATTCTATTCTATTCTATTCTATTCTATTCTATTCTATTCTATTCTAATCATTTGTATGCGGCAATTCAATGGGAATCCATAGGATACTCAATTAAATATAGAGCAAATACAATATTCCAAGTGGGGCAGCAACTTGAGTTTTTTTAAAAAAAATATTTCACATAATATAGGTCAATCTGAACTTAAGCAGTTTACATAGTTTGTGGTCACATTGAGGCATAAATTAAACCTGTTTGCTGTAGCATTGCAGGTTGTGTGAGCACAGCAAATGCTAAAACTGGGATAAAGGTTTAATTGGATATATCAACCCAGGCCCAGTTCTCTGAGCCTGGCCCCTAAGTAAGGAAGCATGATACAAAAGAATTGTGTAATCCTCTCTGTGACCCACTGAATCCAGTGGATCTTATGCCCAAGTGAACCATCATACTTTTTAGCATTTTAAAAGCTCTTGATAGAACTCAGAAATCCAGTGTCATCTCATGCAAGTTGATCCAACTATTGAGAAAGTTTGGACTTAACTTCCAAAAAAGCGAACATAATACGGCAAACTTTTTTTTGATGTCTTCTCCATTTAAGTGAAAAGCCTTGTAAGTCACGACAGGTGGTCCTCGACTTACGATCACAATTGAGCCCTCAATTTCTGTTGCTAAGTGAAACATTTAAGTGAGTTTTGCCTCGTTTTACAACCTTACTTGCCACCTTTGTTAAGTGAATCACTGCAGTTGTTAAGTTACTAACACAGTGGTTCAGTGAATCTGGCTTCCCCATTGACTTTGCTGGTCAGGAATGCATACACACACACACACACACACACACACACACACACACACACACACACAGAGCCACCGTATTTTTCCATAAAAGTAGTGAGGTGGAGCTCTCGCCTCACAATTAGGAGTCTGTGAGTTCGATCCTAGGCAGAGGCAGATATTTCTCTCTCTGGGCACAATGAGAATATATCTGCTGCAAAATCCACACTGGGCAGGGGTGGGCTTCAAAAATTATTGCAAAGGTTTTCTGCCCGGTTGCTGGATGGGTGTGGCCATGGTGGACGTGGCCTGATAAGCCTCCTACACCAAGGCATTTTTTGCCCTCCCTGGGCTCCGGGAAGGCAAAAATGGCTAACCTCGGCTCCCATTTCCAGCCTTCTCGAACTTCCAGGAGGCCCATTTTTCACCCTCCCTGAGCTTCTGCGCGCAGCCTGCACTTACCTGCATACAAAACAGGCTGCGTGGAGACTCTTGGGAGGGGTGGGAAGGGAGGCGCCAGCCAGGGGTGGGATTTGGCAGTTCTCCAAACTGGCCATAACATTAGCGACAGGTTCTCCCAAACCCAGGCGAACCCATAGCAGTCCAACCCTGACATTGGCAACAGGAAGGGTATCCGGCCATTAAATATTCTGTTGCCCCAACTGCCCCCCATCAGGGAATACAGGGTCATGAAACGCCAAAGAAGATTTGGAGTTATCAGATAAAATAAGATACAAAATTCAAAAGAAAATAGGAAAACAATGGGGAGGAAGGGGTGGGGGGAAGTAAAGTGAGGAAGGATTAAGAGAAAAGAAGCACTGACTTCCTAATCTCCCTGTTGCAGTAAAATAAGGCCTTAACATCAAATCACAACTTTTTGTTTTTTCATACTAATATAAAGTAGCCATTTCTATAAAGATCTATCAGTCTAATCCAAGAATCGGCAACCTTAAATGCCCAAAGAGCCGCAAAGGTCCTAACCATCAGCTCCCTCCCTATTCAATTCTGGAGCTGACCAGAAGTCTGGGTCTCCTGTCATAGAGTCTCCTCCTAATGTGGCAGACTTTTTTTCCTCTGCTGACCGGAAGACCAGTTTCCCTGTCATAGAGTCTCCTCCTAGTGCAGTATCCTTTTTCCTTTTACTGACCGGGGACAGGGAGCCGCCACAGAACAATGAAAGAGCCACATATGGCTCCAGAGCCGCGGGTTGCTGACCAGAGGTGATATTCAGCAGGTTCTGACCAGTTCTGGAGAACCAGTAGTGGAAATTTTGAGTAGTCTGGAGAACCGGCAAATACCACCTCTGACTGGCCACACCCCATCTATTCTCTGCCTCACGAGTCCCAGCTGATTGTCTGGGTTTTCTTTTGTTGCCCTGCACAGGTGAACAGAGCTGGAAAGCAGGTTAGTGGGGTAGGGAGGGAATGGGGATTTTACAATATCCTTCCCCCAGGAGTGGGGAGAGAATGGAGATTTTGCAGTCTCCTTCCCCTGCCACACCCACCAAGCCACGCTGACAGAACTGGTAGCAAAAGTTTTTGAATCCCACCCTTGTTGCTGACCCCTGTAAAACTCAAAGTCAAAGTTTCATTCTTTTCCACTTCAAGCACAAAGTTCAGAAGCAGTGTCCATGTGGAACGGCCACCATATTTATGGAACAAAAGATTGCCTGCTCCTTCTATTTTCCAAGAGTTGGTGTTGTTTACTTTCTCTAGACTTTATATAAGGGTAAAGCAGAGAACGAATTCCAAATGTCTTTTTTTGGAATAAAGGGATTTTAGATGTTTGTGCTGGGTTTTTTTGTTTTTTGTTTTTGTTTTTTGCCTTGGTGATTTTAGCTACACTTCTGCAGCCCCTGCCTTTGCATTTCATACATTTGGCATTGTTTGAACTCTGTGACTTCTTATGCTCAGAATCTGGGGCGGTGTAAAGCAGAAAGCAGGTGTAATTTTTTTTATCCTCTTCTTGAATTCCACTAAGAGCATGCCCCCCATTGTACCAAGCCGTCCTCTTAAATCACTGATTTAAAGAGAGAAATCCAAGGTTATACTTTGCTTAGAGCAGGAAGAGACAAACCTCCAAAAACTTTCTGTGCCAACCTTACCAACCTAATATAGGTAGGATGCAAATAAACAAAAAACAAGAAAAAAAGAAATTAAGCATAGGAAAATGTACACAGCAAAGACTTGGTATGTGAACATCTGAGTTTTAGGGAAAAGCAGGACAAAATTGCAAGTAGATCTTCAAATTAGGACCACAACTGAGCCCAAAATTTCTGTGGCTAAATGAGAAAATTGTTAAGTGAGTTTTGCCCCATTTTATGACTTGTCTTGCCACCATTGTTAAGTGAATCACTGCAGCTGTTAGGCTAGTAACATGGTTGTTAAGTGTATCTGGTTTCCCCACTGACTTTGCTTGTCAGAAGGTCGCAAAAGGGGATCACGTGACCTTGGGATCCTGTGACCATCATAAATGTGAACCAAGTGTCTGAATTTGGATCTGAATATGATCCTGGAGGTGCTGAAAATGTTGTGACTGCCAAAAACGGTCACGAGTCCATTTGTTCAGTGCTGTTGTAACTTTAAACAGTTACTAAATGAACCCTTATAAGTCAAGGACTACCTGTATTAATAATTATATTTAGGATGAATTGTAGCTGTATATTGGAACACAAATGACAAAGGGCAGCCTCGTATCCTTTCTTTGCCCCAGATTGGAGTATTTGGAAACCATAAATTCATAATAAAGTTGAATAATTAGCACTGGGAAGGAACTGAAGTTCAGGGGAATGCCTGGAATTCATTAGAGTGCCAACTTCCTTAATGTTGCATTTTAGAAAAAATGAATCTAAAGTAAGAATATTGTGGTTTTTACTAACCTTTCCGTGTGCGCA
Source organism: Laticauda colubrina (assembly GCA_015471245.1). NCBI lineage: Eukaryota > Metazoa > Chordata > Lepidosauria > Squamata > Elapidae > Laticauda > Laticauda colubrina. Next base: position 9,411,097 of record BLBF01000006.1, on the reverse strand, counting down.
GAAAAGAAGTCTGTGGTGAATCACGTGCTACAAAAATCATAAGATCTGACTTTTTGAAGCCAACGATCAAGGCTTTTGAAGTAAGTGCCAAAAAGCAGTTGGTTTTAATGGGTAGTACAACTGCTGAATTATGCCACAAGCAATTATAGTATTGTATTTTGGTGGGGGGAGAAAAATTGGAGATAAAGTTGGGTTTCTCTTTTAGAAGCGAGATCCTTCTAAAAAAAATAGTGTGGAAGTCACTACAGATTTGCTTCTTATGCATATTTGTCTGTCCTTTAAAGTAACTCAGAAAGATTCAGAAAATAAAGTTATGAATGCTAATATGGGTAGCCCTTGACTTACGACCACAACTGAGCCCAAAATTTATGTTAAGGTCTTTTACCCCAATCCGTTGAAGGTAAAGTCTGGGCAATTGAATGGAGCTGAATGTTTACTGGCCGGATGCTCTTCCTGTTGCTGATGCGGAGTTATATTCAGTAGATATAATCTCTACGTGCCCAGAGAAAGAAATATCTGCCTCAACTTAGGATCAAACTCGCAGTCTCCTGATTGTGAGGCAAGAACGTGGAATAGGCCACCGCACCACTCTGTAGCTTCTATACCTGTACCTAAAATATAGCTGTCACAAATGTGTTTTTTCAAGAGGAAACTGGACTTTTTGGGTTTTCTTTGAAGAAGTTTCGCTTCTCATCCAAGGAGCTTCTTCCACTCTTGACTGAATGGTGGGGAATGGAAAGATTTATACTCCATGCAGACAGCTGGTAATTTGCATCCTTTTTGAGAGTCGTTGAGACCACTTGGAGGTTTATCTATGCTGTCAGGATCACCTGAGGAGTGCAAATGGGTGTGGAGCCTTCTTGGAACTTTTGAAAGGACTGTGTTGTAGACTGGAGACATCTTCAAAGAAAAACCAGAGCATCCAGCTGCCTCTTGAAAAAGCATCTTTGGGTCAACCATGACCTGGATGACTGAGAATCTCCATAGACATCTAAAATATAGTTGTGGAATTATCTCAGAAGACCTCAGGAGAGGAAGACTTCCAAGAAGTGCAATGGAAGTTCGCCACATGTAGACTAGTCCTTGACTCATGACCACATTAGAGCTCATTTACTTTGCTAAGTGAGACAGTTGTTAAGTGAGTTTTGCCCATTTTGCGACCTTTCTTGCCGCAGTTGGTAAGTGAATCATTGCGGTTAAGTTAGTAACACGGTTGTTAAGTGAATCTGGCTTCCTTGTTGATTTTGTTTGTTGGAAGTCCGCAAAAGGATATCACGTGACCCTGGGACACTGCAACTGTCATGACTACATGCCAGTTGCCAAGCATCTAAATTTTGATCATGTGACCATAGGCATGCTGAAACAATAGAAAGTATAAAAAATGATCATGTCACTTTTTCTAACTTCAAATGATCACTAAATGAACTGTTGTCAATCAAGGACTAACTGTACTATTTATATTGCAAGATTACAGTAACAGTGTCTTTCCCATCCTAGCCTTTAACAACAAAGAGAACAAGGAAGGTCAAGTTTGAGTTTTCTCAAATTACATTTCTGCTTTGGACTCAGGTTTCTCTTATCTGACCTATTGTCTTGGTTGCGATTCATCTTCCTGTTTCTCGAGGTTATTCTCACAGGCCATCACAGGCTTCCTAGGCCTGTTTTCAAGTTGCCATAAACAAGGGGGGGTGGAATCTGAAGGAGCAGTACTGCAGTTTAAAACCAGAAGTACATTCCACGCTTATATTACAAATATTGTAGCTAGGCTACTGGATCTTCTGCCCACGAAAATCATTCATTGGAGAATGTGATTGATGACACCCAGCCTGTGAATGTGCTTCATTGGAGAATCTGATTTATGACACACCCAGGGGGGAGGGGGGAAGCAGGGTCACAGGTAAATGACGTATGCCAGAGTTGGCGTCATGAAGGTTAGTGCCGGCGTATTGCTCCTAATAAATCTTTTGGATTCTTTTGAAGTTTGGCTCAAGGCTCGTGATTTAATTAGGGCAATTGCTGGAACCCTGACAATCATCTTTTGAGAACAATTCATTTCAGGTAGTTTGGGAATTAAGATCCTAATGTGGTGACCATTGTTTATTTGCAGCCATTCCCAGGTTCAAATCCCACCATCTTCCTGGGAAACTAGGAATGAAAACCTCACTTTGTATCGAACTAATCTAATTGGGCTGAATTACAATATAATAAAGCAATTTCAATGTGGCACAACCCTTATGATGCAATCCATAAAGGTTAAAAGTCTCAAAATATTTCCCCAAGTTGGGTTAGTTCTGCCTCCTATATTGGTTTTGCAAATCCTCTTATCTTTTAGTATCTTGAGCTTTGCTTGTGATCAGTATGCTTCCATCAGAGAGTGCAAGAATAGGAACCGAGATAAGTCAAATCCAAAGAGAACTTTGTTTCCTGTAGCTCTCTGCGAACTATTCTGCGTGCAGGCTCGGCACCAGTTTGAAAAAGTTCTTGCATTCCTATCCGGTCGTTGGGTTTCAAAAGCTAAGACAAATTACTTCTGGCTTAGCTATGGCATTTTAAAAACTGCAATCCAAAGAGCTTTTTCTTTGAAATGGTGCAGTTTTCTACAAGGGTGGGATGCGAAAATCCCAGCAAACGGTTCGCTGCCTGGTTGCTGGGTGGACGTGGCCATGGTGGGCATGTCCGACCAGAACTTCCTGTTTATAGTTTCTGGTGGACCTCCAGAGCCCAGGGGAGGCTGCTTTCACCCTCCCAAGAGTCCAGAGGCTTCTCCCGGGGCTCTGGAAGGGCAAAAACAGCCTCCCCCAGGCTGTGGAGGCCCATCGGAAGCTGGAAACAAGCCTGTTTCACAACTTCCGGTACTTCCAGCGGGGGCATTTTTTTGCCCTCCCGAGGGTCCGGAGGCCTCCCCCGCAACTCTGTGAGGGCGAAAACAGCCTCCCTCCGGTGCTGGAGGCCCTCTGGAAGCCAGTCGGTTGAAATACCGGTTCGGCGAACCAGATATAACTTTAACATTCGGTTCACACGAACTGGTCCAAACTGGTAGAATCCCACCCCTGGTTTTCTATGAGACTTCTCCCTCATTGGTAAAAATCCCTGACACCCTAACATTAAGGTCCATTAAGTGGAAGAATAACTTGACAAGATTTCAGCTCCCCTGATCCTTTCCTTCCTTCCTTCCTCCCTCCCATCCTCCCTCTTTCCTTCCTTCCTTCCCTCCTTCCATTTCCTTCCTCCCTCCCACCATCCCTCTGTTTCCTTCCTTCCTTTCCTCCCTCCCTCCCACGCACTTCCCTTCCTTCTTTCCTCCTTTCCTCCCTCCTTCCCATCCTCCCTCTTTCCTTCCTTCCTTCCGTCCCTCCTTCCCACAATCCCTCTGTTTCCTCCCTCCCTCCCTCCCATCCCCCCTCTTTCCTTCCTTCCCTCCCTCTCTCCACCCTCTCTCTTTCCTTCTTTCTTTCCTATCTTCTTTCCTTCCCTCCCTCCCTCCCACCCACCCACCCACATGCATATCGTCCTCAGTTTACAACAGCAATTTGACCTGGAATTGCCATTGCGAAGTGACATGGTCATAAACCATAACATCACCTGATCATGCTGCATAGAGATAGCACTTCTGGTCGTCCTGGTTACCGTTGTTAAGCAAAGGAAGCCTGGGTCATTATGTGAGGGCATCACATAACTCCCCTATTTCCGACTTCCTACCTGTTTCCATGCTGAATTGGCTTGTAGGAAGCCCCTGTATTTTAACACCATCACAAAGTTGGACAGTCACTGAATGAATGGACATAATCTGAGGACTACCTGCACAACATGACGTAAGAATCTATGCTGTTTATTCAATCATCTCTCCATCCTTTTTTTCAGGAGGCATAGAAGCAAAGAGAGTTTGGAGTACTTCCACACTTATAGTGACTTGTGTAATGGTTGCAGCTTCTTGCTTTTAATCTATAAATAAGGTTAAATTTGCATTGTGGTGACAAGTAGACCAAAATTTGCATTTCACATATTGTTTTATTATAAATTCTACAGGAACATCATGTCTGCTTACATTCTGCTTGCAATATGTACATTTCCAGTAAGGCCAGACAATTTATAAGTGAACCATTTCTTCTGGAAGATTCAAAACTCTTTTACCACTTGCACTGCAGCCAAATTCTTTTCTGTTATTTGATCTCTGTTTTGCTAGTGTTTTATCTTATCTATTTGATTTTACTTTGGTGTTGTACTTCCCCCACCCCCCAAATGTTGCCGGATGTTGACTGCATAAATAGGATTAAGGAGGAAGTTTGGAGATGATTGTCTTCATGAGGCTTTTTAAAAATTAAGTATTGGAAAAGTGCCAGGGTAAATTAGTTGTGGTTGGCAAACAGGAATCTGACTGGCCGGCAAACAGAAATCAGATTAATTTGGGTGATCCAGTAAGAGTTGCAATCCAGAATCTCACTACCTGTTTTTGAACTAGAGAGTCAATTTGTCTTGTGGTTAAGGTACTAGTTTAGAAAGCAAGAGACTGTGAGTTCTAGTCCCGCCTTAGACATGAAAACCATCTGGGTGACTTTGGGCCAATCACCAGGACACAGTGAGTTCTAGTCCTGCCTTCGGCATGAAAGCCGACTGGATTACTTTGGGCCAATCACCAGGAGACTGTGAGTTCTAGTCTGACCTTAGGCACCAGAGCCAACTGGGTGACTTGGGCCAGTCTGTCTCTCTCAGCCCAACTCACCTCACAACGTTGTTCCGGGGAAAATAGGAGGAGGAAGGAGGATTAGTTATGTTCACCACTTTGAGTTATTTACAAAGTAAATAAATAAAAATAAAATAGCCCTTTTGAGTCAGGTCAGTTCCATGTTTACTAACCAAAAATATAAATTGGAGTGAGATGTGATTGATATGTTTGCCACCTTCTGTTATTTATAAAATAATTAAAGGCAGGATACGAATAAGAAAGAAAGAAAGAAAGAAAGAAAGAAAGAAAGAAAGAAAGAAAGAAAATGAATTAGTCATATTTTAGCTTCGGGTTTTTATCTTCATTTATATCACATTTGCCCTTTTAAAAAAAATACTGCTCATGTATTTTAATCTCTGAGGCTCTTATTGAAAACAGCAGCTGTAATGACTGAATAGACTCATTTTCCATGCCTGATAGTTCTTTCTTTAGAAACAGAGGTCTTCACGAAACCCAAAATCCTATACAAAACCTCAAAGAGGTATTTAAAAATAGGAGTTAGGCTAAGTATTTTGGAGGATATTCTTTTTAAAAAATGCATTCAGAATGCAAATTCAGCACAAGAAGAGAGCCACAATGCTATCTCAGTTACATTCCCTTAATAATACATCCTATTTCTGCAAAATGGACAGTTTTTCTTTCTGAAATCTGACTGGAGGAAAATGCAAGGCATATTGCAAAATTGTCCCAAAAAGGTGAGGCCAAATTTGAATGCCTGTAAACAGAGTATCTCTAATGCCGATCGCTGTGTCTAATTTTCAGAACCGGGCTTTGAAAGGTTTGAAAATTGGAATCCGTTTCAAGGAGATCTGTAAAGAAAATGGGATTTGTGATGAGAGGCTGAAAGAAGTAGAGGGTTTAGCTCAAGCCAGAGCAGACAATATAAGATGCTGGCTTGTATTTAGTAGAATAAATTGTTGTGATAAAAATAGATAGGAGACAGTGATACCACATATCAAAAATGCCTGGTTTAGAGAGTCCTTGATAAAGGAAAAGCTTCCATTTCCTTCCATCTATCATGTCCTGGCCTCAAGGATGGTTACAAAGAGAAGGGCAGTAACCTTAAAAGGCTATAAGGGAAACAGATATGGGAAGGACATGGATGACCAGCATGAAGATGAAAGTCAATCTGCCTTGTGGACAAGAGTAGAAAACCAAGAAACTGTAAGTTCCGGTTCTGTTTTAGGTGTGAAAAATGGTTGGGTGACCTTAGGCCAATCACCAGGAGATGGTGAGTTCTAGCCAGCTGAATGACTTTCGACCAATCACCAGGAGACTGAGTTCTAGTCCCACCTTAGGCACGAAAGCTGGCTGGGTGACTTAGGGTCAATCGCTAGGAGACTGTGAGTTCTAGTCCCACCTTTAGGCATGAAAATTGGCTGGGTGACTTTGGGCCAGTCATTCTCTCTCAGCCCAACCCAACTCACAGTGTTGTGGGGAGAATAGGAGGAAGAAGGAGGATTAGGTATGTTCACCACACTGAGTTATTTACAAAGCAATTCAGGGGGATAAACATCTAATAAATAAATGCAAATAGCGTATCCTCTTTGAGTCAGGTTAGTTCCATATTTACTAACCAAAGATAATAATTTGAATTATTGTCTTCTTCCTACAATTCTTCTCTGACATTTATATTTTACAATTTCATAGCCTTGCGTATGTACTGTATGTAGATTTGAACTCTTGGGGTCTTGTACCTTGTTTGCCGAAAATAGAGAACTTCTACTTTTTTTTTCAGCATAATGATTTCTAAGAAAATTTGTTCTTAATGAATGATGTTGAAAACTGGGACATATTAAGGTTTCACAATGGAAGAGCCTCAAGGCACAAGGAAGCCATCGCTAAAAGGATATGATTGACTAACACATGATGTATGTACTCCTCAGATTATCCCACTGAGACTAATCATAAGCAAAGCTTGAGTTTAGCTTTATCAAAGGACAGCTTTGTTATATCAGATAAAATCTAAAGCCAAAAAGTTAATTATGGAATTTCAAAATCATGTGAAAACAAATTACCCCCTGCTGAAAACAGAAGATAAAAGTATGATATTAGACTCTGTGATATTATTTGTACATGAAAAGATTGTTATGTCCTCAGATGCACTGCCTTTTGGCCTATTGTGATTTGTGGAGGTTAAATTTTAAGAAAGGCAGGAAGGAAGAGGAAGAAGAGAGAGAAAGAAAGAAAGAAAAAAAAAAGAAAGAAAGAAAGGAGGAAGGAAAGAGAGAGAGAAGGAAGGAAAGAGAGAGAGAGAGAAAGATAGGAAGGAAAGAAGGAAAGAGAGAGAAAGAAGGAGGAAAGAAAGAAGGAAAGAAAGAAGGAAAGAAAGAAAAAGAAGAAGAGGAAGGAAGGAAGGAGAGAAAGAGAGAGTGAAAGAAAAAAAAGAAAGAGAAAAGGAAGGAAGGAAGGAAGGAAGGAAGGAAGGAAGGAAGGAAGGAAG
>BLBF01000006.1:9392725-9403921 GCA_015471245.1 Laticauda colubrina | reverse complement strand
AAGGAAGGAAGGAAGGAAGGAAGGAAGGAAGGAAGGAAGGAAGGAAGGAAGGAAGAGAGAAATACAGTTATCAGAGGGAGTAGTGGTGTCTCTGGACTCCTCAAGCCATACAGTTTTTCAAAATCCATCAAGTCCTCCTTTTCCCAAAGGAATCTCATGAATTAACTCATGGGGCTAATAGAGAATCCTGCATTGACTTACAGAATGCCAGAAAGAAAAACAATGTGGTTCCAGAATTTTGTGATACAATCATGTCTCCACCAGTCTATGGTGGGAGGAGGGCTTTTTTTTTTTTTTTTTTTTTTAAGAATAGGCCTTTTTTTGGATGATGCAGCAAGGCAGCCAAAGTAGCTGCAGAATGATTGAAAAAAACACTAAGACAAGAAAACAGCCCCCAGGTTATGAAAATGAAGCACCCCTTTCCCAACTGCTCTGGAAAGAAGAAACAGGCCCTCTCCCCACCCCATGCCCAGAGATGCCCAGCAGGTCCTGACCAGTTCTGGAGAACCAGTAATGGAAATTTTGAGTAGTTCGGAGAACCGGCAAATCCCACCTCTGACTGGCTCTGCCCCCATCTATTCTCCACTTCCCAAGTCCCAACTGATTGGCTGGGTCTTCTTTGGTTGCTCTGCACAGGGGAACAGAGCTGGAAAGCAGGTTAGTGGGGTGGGAAGAGATTGGGGATTTTGCAGTAATCTTCCCCCAGAAGTGGGGTGGGAATGGAGATTTTCCCTGTCATGCCCACCAAGCCATGCCCACCGAGCCACACCCACAGAACTGGTAGTAATTTTTTAGCTAGTAAATTCAAGAGTTAGAGTTGAGTTCAGCCATATCAGTCATAAATTATTTTAGTGGTTTTGTTTCCTTCAACTGGACAATATGCTGATATTCTAGATAAGGATCTTTCTCAGTTGCCAGTTAACTGTTTTTCTGAACTCTGCTTAAATTAGATTTGAGAAGGTCCGACCTTAAACATAAAGTAAGAGCAAAGAACAAGACTGCTGGCCTTTGAATTGTTATTGTCTGTGTGGGCTGTTGCAATAGGTAAATAGAAGTATAGCAAGTATTTGACACAGTGTGAACCTTTCTCTAGACAGACAGTCTCGAGACTTTGAACAAACATTTCAGTCTCTTTGTAACTGAATAATATAGATTGGTGTTATAAGTCTAATTCCATTCTTTTTCAGGTTGGTAATTACCTGGCTACAGTTGGGTTGACTGTCACTCAATATGTGTAGTAGACTTCAATGGGTCTATGGCAATTCACCACACCAACTCACCATGGCCAACTCGCCAAGGCCAACTCACCACAGCTAACTTGCCTCAGCCAACTTGCAACAGCTAACTTGCTGTAGACCAAGAGTTACACTAATATGAAAGAAATAGTGGAATAGAATTACTTGCAGTTTTATAGTATTTCTAGCAACTGTTTCCATGGAGATAACTGTTTAAAATGCTCACCTAAAGGCTAAAGGCCCAGTCCCAATGGCCAATGGACGCAAAATGTATGCATAAAGGACACAGCGGACGAGCAAAAATTTGGGGGTGGCTCCATCAGTTGTCATCCACTCCAAAAAGTGGTGAAAATATGCATAAACGGGACAGAAAAGAACGGACGTGGTTAGTATGTAGTGGGGATGTTAAACGGATGTTCATAGGAAGCCTAGCGGATGAAAGTGGATGGAAGCGGATGACACCTCCGAAGGGGTTCCGGAGAGAATTTCGAAGCAGACACGTAGCGGAAGGGGCGGATGCATAGCAGATGAAGCGGATGCATCACGGATGCCTATAGGAAACAAAGGGGATGCCACGCGGATGTATATCGGATGCAAAGTGTTCACTGCGCATGCGGGGAGTATGAATTGCGTCAGCTCCATGGATATAAAAGGATGCAGCACCCACGCGGTCAGCATACAGGGGAAAGACGTGCTGCCAGATACATCTTGCAGGAACACCATGGTTCGTCAGTCAGGCAAGAAAAGGAAGTCCGTGCCTACTCGTTCAAGCCCTGGCAAGGTGAAGAAGGCCAGAACCAGCATCGCACCCCCTGGCACTGACTCTGAAGCTGCTGGTGCTTCTGCTGCTGTGGTGGACCAGCCCCAAAGCCCTCAAAGCCCTGCTGCTGAAGGCCCTGCTGCTCAAGCCCCTGAAGGCCCTGCTGAAGCCCCTGCCAGAGGGAGGAAGAGGCAAAGAAAGGAGAAGGGAGAGAGGAAACAGTACACCATTTCCGAGGAGCATGAGGATGAGGTGCTGGAATGGCTGAGGGAGAACAAGTACCTCTGGAGAAAGGGCCACAGACTGTATCGCAACACCAAGAAGAAGCAGGCAGCTTGGAGAGACAAGGCAGAGAGCCTGGGGTATACTGCAGAAGTACTCCTTGGATGGTGGAAGCACATGCACACCTGGCATGGCAAGCTACACCTCAAGAAATCCGGGCAGGCCGCTGTCAAGCTCACTGACCAGGTGATGTACGCCATGGCCAAGTGCAGTTTCCTGGAGGGTGAGATCCGCCACTGAGGAGCAGCCCCTCTGAGACCCCTCTCCCTCAGACAGCCCACAGACAGCCAGTCCTCTTCCAGCCAGGAGCCAGCTACCCTGTCCAGGCAGGTGTCTTCAGAGGGCCCCACAGCAGAGACCCCCCCAACAGCTGCACTCCCCATGCCGGCGGACTTGGAGGATCCCATGGAGGATGACGCCCTGCTGTCACAAATGGAAGAAGAAGAAGCATCCACCAGAGGCCAACCCACCCCCACCCCCAGCTCCAGAGGATGCAGGCAGAGAGGCAGACTGGAGGGCCAGGAGCACAGTGTGCTGTTGGAGATCAGGGACACAATGAAGACCAGCACAGAACTTCTCTCTCAGCTGGTCCACTAGGACAGAGGATCCTTGGGCTGGAACACCTTAATCACCTACGTGAGCCAGACCATGAGGGACCTGCCCGAGGCCCAGTACCAGGTGATGAAGCAGAAGATCACAGCACTTCTGCACAACCCTCAAGGCCCAGCTGAAGCTGCTCCTACTTAGTCCAGGTCTGCTCCTCCACCCCAGGCGATCTCACAGCCCTTCCACAGCTTTCAACAGCCCCTCACCTACCAAGGCTATGACTACCAGGACTTCCCACAGAAGAAGCAGAACTTCCCAGTCCAGGCCCAGGTTCATCAGACGCCACAGACGCCAGTCCTCACCCAGCTGCAGACCAGACAGCCCCATTACACTCCTCCCAACCCTTCCTCCACCCCACAGCCAAGCCCGTCAACGGACAATCTGTCATCAGTATTCGGCCTGACATCTCAAGTCCTTGATGAAGGGCCTCTCAACCTCATGGGACTGAGTCAGCTCTCGGATAGCTTCCTGAACACACCACCACCTGTTGTATCCTCGGGCCAAGCACCCCAATGGTGCCTCAGACCAGCACTCAAGCCACAGCCACCTCCACAGTTCCTGCCCACTTAACAGCTGAGACAATGGACATGACTCAGAGTGACTGAGAATAGTGTCAGAGACTGAGTTGTTTACTTGTTAAGTTTATCTTTGCTTAAGACACTTTACTTGGTTCATTTCGCTTATTTGATACAGTCATAAAGTTCACCTAAGAAAGTTAATAAAGTTTATCTTTGCTTAAGACACTTAGTTTACTTGGTTCATTTTTTTTACTTGATAAAGTGTTGGTGAAAACTTTGAAAAAATGGTTAAGCCTTTGCATGCTTGTGGGATAAATAAGGATAGTTGTGGGATAGATAAATCTCCAGTGCAACCATAGTGGGACTGTATGGTCCACCATCCCAGCTATCCAGATGATTTTCTCCCTCTTTTTATAGAAAATATCGGTTGTCCATGAGGTGTCCTTCTACATACTCTAGACATACTGCAGACATCCTAAATATACGAGATACATCCCAGATACAAACGTCTTGTCCATTTTGAATACTTTATATACGAGATGCATACGCTTACATCCTTTCTATTTCCATGCCAGTGACGCTGTGTAGATGTTCCGTGTACCTTTTGTTTCCTCCCTCTTTCCGTTTTCAGCTGCAGCGGATGTGAGTTGAGGGGATGGCCAGAGGATGTGGAGAGAATACAGCGGACGTTTAATGGATGATAATGGACATAGAACGTTTGTTGCCTATATATGCCATGGATGTACATCGTACACGGCAGAAAGTTCATCCATTCACAAAGTTTTGTGCAGCTCAAAACTTCTTGCGCAGATGAAATTGCAGTGGACGGATGCTCGACGGATAGAGTGTATGAAACACGTATGCAGTGCATACACAACGGATGCCTTGCGTTTTCCAATGGATGGCAAGCTTTTTTTAACATTTTACATCCTCTTTGCATCCGTAAGTGCAGTGGGACCGGGCCTTAATCTGTGCCTGCTAAGAGTCTTTTTTTGAGCATTTTATTTCAAAATTCTACAAAACAGTTTCTCAGTTGTTTTGCCCTTTGCTAAATTTGCAATGTTCAGACAATGTTTTCCATGTCACAATGGTTTGTGCTTCTTTTTGCCTGTGTTAAGTAAGGTAGAGTCTGTTTCATGCTTCAAAATATTTTTTTCATCATGTGAACCAAGTTGTTTATAAGTTAAACTGCATAGAGAGTTGGAAGGGACCTTTGAGATCCAACCCCTACTAGTCCAACCCCTATTCAAACACGAGACCTATACTATTTCAGACAAGTGACTGTCTAGCTTCTTCTTAAAAACCTCCAGTGTTGAAGCCCCTACAACTTCTGAAGGCAAGCCGTTCTACTGGTTAATTGTTCTTACCAGTGGTGGGATTCAAATTTTTTTAATTCCGGTTCTGTGAGCGTGGCTTGATGGATGAGGCAAGGGAAGGATACTGTAAAATCTCTTGTCAAAGGTGATATTTGCCGGTTCTTCAAACTACTCAAAAATTCTGCCACTGGTTCTCTAGAACTGGTCAGAACCTGCTGAATACCACCTCTGGTTCTTGCTGTTAGGAAATTTCTCCCTACTTCTAAGTTGCTTCTCTCCTTGATTAGTTTCCATCCATTATTTCTTGTCTTGTCTTCTGGTGCTTTGGGAAATAGGCTGAGCCTCTCTTCTTCATGGCATTATTCATTCCAATAGTTGAGGGGCTGCCAAGAAGAAATGGTGTGGGGTCTCCTACTTGAGCAGGGAGCTGGAGTAAAAGACTTCCAAAATAAACTGATTCGATCATTATCTCTTGGTTGCTTATGTCCAGTGGTGGGATTCTACCAGTTCGAGTGAACTGGTAGTTTCAGTGAACATTTGGCCCCGGCCCCTGCCCCTGCACTTTCCTGTGCTTTATTTCTGGTTTTTTTTAGCACAGCTGATTCACGCAGCAGAGCAGTTTGCTGTACCTCAGCTGTTTTAGTCATCGGGGCTGCAGTAGAAGGTAAGTATTAGACTTGAAAATAGACTTTTTTAAATGTAGAGCATGTGCACAAAGCGATTCAACTGGGTGTTACACCAGTTGAATCACACCACTGCTTATGTCTGTGTTCCTTTCCCTTCCTTTTTCAGCTTCCCTGAAAATCTTTCATAGTGTAGTAGATGTAAAAAGTGTCCTTTTATCCTTATAGGTCAAGAAAGGTTTGGGAACATGACCCGAGTCTACTACCGAGAAGCTGTGGGAGCTTTTGTCGTCTTTGATGTGACAAGGCCAGCTACCTTTGAAGCTGTAACCAAGTGGAAGCAGGATTTGGACACTAAATTGACTCTCCCTAATGGCCAGGTGGTACCAACTGTCCTGTTAGCAAACAAATGTGATCAAGGCCAAGAGTTACTGGTGAATAATGGCCTCAAAATGGACCAGTTCTGCAAGGACAATGGATTTGTGGGATGGTTCGAAACATCGGCTAAGGTAACTTACAAATGCCTTTAGTACCTTGCAATTTTTTTTGATTTCACAGACTCCTGAAATGGTCTTCGAGACCCCCAGGAGTCCTTGAACCACACTTTAAGTATAACATTACTCTAATTGGTTTGGTTTAAGGCAGGGATGGGATTCAACTGGTTTGAGCCAGTTCTAGTGAACCGGATGTTAAATTTACATCTGGTTCATCAAACTGGTAGTTGAACTGACCAGCTGGAGGAGTCTCTATGCGGCCCATTTCCAGTGCAGGTAAGTGTAGGGTCTGCATGGAGCCTCTGGGAGGGCAGAAAAACGGCTTTCCTGAAAGTTCTGGAAGTCCAGAAACGGGTCTGTTTCTGGCTTCTGGAGGGCCTCTGGAGCCTGAGGGAGGCTGTTTTTGCCCTCCCAGAGCCCCGAAGGAAGCCTCCAGACTCTGGGGAAGGTGAAAAATGGCCCTCCCAGAAGTCCAGAAATGGGCCTGTTTCTGGCTTCTGAGGGGCCTCTGGAGTCCAGGGGAGGCTGTTTTCATCCTCCCGCAGGCCCGAGGAAAGCCTCTGGATTCTGGGGAAGGCAAAAACAGCTCTCCTGGAAGTTCTGGTAGGCCATGCTCACGATGGCCACGCCCACCCAGCAACTGGGCAGAGAACCAGTTGTTGGGATTTACACTGAGTGTTAACTTCTTCCCCCCCAGGTCACAAAACATAAAAAAATGACCTCTCTTCTTTGTGGTTGAAATACATTTAGCTGAAAAAGGTATCTCCATTTATATCTTGTTCTTTTAATACTGTTCCTAGTCTAAGTATGAGGGTGTGAATTTGTATCTCTTTTCTGACAAGCTTCATTTTGAGGGGTGCAGTGGGTGAGTGGTTAAAGATGCTGAGCTTGCCAGCTGGAAAGCTGAACGTCCCAGAATTTGAGACCCAAATTCTGCACAACAGAATGAGCACCCGTTCCTTCTTCAGCTCCTGCCCACCTAGCAGTTCAAAAGCATGCAAATGCAAGTAGATAAATAGGTACCATTTTGGAAAGGTAATAGCAATTCCATGTGCCTCTGACATGTAGCCATATTGGCCCCCTAACCATGGAAATTGTCTTTGAACAATTGGCTCTCTTGGCCAAGAAACAGAGATGAAACACAGCCCCCTAAACTCAAACATGACTCAAAGAAAAACTTATAACTTTACCTTTTAATCATTCTTCTCCCATTGTTTTGAAGAATTGGTTTCATACCACAACTAGTGTCTTAAAAAAAAAACTATCTCCATCCCAATTTATCTTTTTTATTCCATGCAATTTTTACAGATTTCTCTTCTTTCACCTGATTATTTTACAAATCTTATTAGCATATCTTTGAGGTTTGGCATTTGACTGAACTCAGAAGGGAAGAATTTATAGGTGAGTTTCACATCATTACCTTGAAGTTTTAAATATAGTTGCATTAATTAAATTTTGAGATAAAATACCCAATTTAATTCGCCTTTACTGCATGTTTCCTAATGCTTCGAATTCTCAAATTATTTCTGTTTCTAAATATCAGCCAAATCCAATCTAATGTAGCTTTTTTTGAACTTTTCCATATATAGCTCATTTTTCACAGCAAAATTATGTTTTTGCTTCTCATCTTTGAAATTTGAGAAAACAAATATGTTAGTCATTTATTAACTGGTTCAAACATCCTTACCAGATCTTTCCAAAACAAAGTACAGGTAAATGTCTATGGAGATTCTCAGTCGTCCAGGTCACAGTGGCCACTAAGGTGCTTTTTTCAAGAGGCAACTAGACTTTCTGTTTTTTTTCTCTGAAGACATTTTGCTTCTCATCCAAGAAGCTTCTTCAGCTCTGACTTCCATTCCCCACTTTCCTGTCAGAGCAGAAGAAGCTTCTTGAATGAGAAGCAAAACGTCTTAAAAACAAAACAAAACCCAGAAAGTCCAGTTGCCTCTTGAAAAAAAGCACCTTTGGGACAAAATGCAGGTAGTTCTTGACTCTTTGCTTAAGACTGTTTGAAACTACGATGGACTTGAAAAAAATTACGACCCATCTTCAAAACTGTGACCGCCACACTACTCATGAAGTCATATGAAATGAAAAGACCATTCTGGTTGGGGATCTCCTACACTCCATTTGGTTTTTTTCTTCTTGGCTTTTGATCAGTTCAAAAGAGACAGCAAATTTTCTTCTGTAACTAACTTTACAGTACAGGTAGTCCTTAATTTCCGACCACAATTGAGCCCAGAATTTCTGTTCTTAAGTGAGACACTTGTAAAGTGAGTTTTGGCCTATTTTAGGATTGTGGCAAAATTGGGCACGGTCACTTAATGAACCCAATTCCAGTTCTAATTGTGGTTTTGAATTGAGGACAGACCCTGACAGCCAGAATAACCACTTTGAATCAAGGATTATCTGTACTGTAGGAGAAAGATCAAAGGAGAGGAGAGTTAGGTTATTCTCTATAGCAACAAAATTTCAGCAGGAAATTAACGGTAGCTTATGAAATTTAAATGCATGAGATTTACCAAAGCTTATATCTTGTAATAAAAATTGCTAATTGGAAACAGGTACTACCAGATTCCTTTAGAGGGGTCAGGGAATGCATCCAAAACTTCATATTTAGAAGGCAACACCAGGGAAGCCATTTTATAAGCAGGTACTACTTCAAAAATCTGGATTGTCTAAAATAACTCTTCCTAATGAGCTTCAAAACCAACAGAATTTCGTGTCATTGTAAAGTAGAACTACAATCCTGTATGAAACTATGCATAGTTTTATATCTTGGGATCGCAGAATCATAAATCCTGCAAGAGATTTGCATGGCTAGTCATAAAATATTTCATTTGGAAGAGAGAATGGCCCATAAAAACTAATAAAGGCCCATTATGTCAAGTAAAAGAAAACCAGCCACTCAGATTTAAGGGAATTTATTTCAGAGATTACAACGGAGAACTTGAAACTGTGATCTAGAGGAAGGGAGAAAATGCAAAGACATGATTGTCGACAAACACTAAACCACTTTTAAGATTGCTTGAGAGTGTATTCAGTAAAGTGTTTATTTCACGTTAACATAAAATCAGTCCAGTTTTTTCCATTAGCTTCCCTTGCTGCTTGTGCAGTCAGGTTTATTACTGTAGAAATTTAGCACCCACCTCTCTCCTAGAAGAATGAATAATTTTGAGAAATATTTTATATTTTAAAAAGGCAGAATAAAATATTACCACTAAAAGAGAAATAAAAAAATCTTAAGGGAAACAGAAACTCAGAGCCTCAGCTCCCTACCACTCCCAAGCAGATACTAAGATGAGACCAGCTTTTAGAAATGCAGATTTGGTAATCCATTACTCCCTGCAGGAAGATCTGAACAAAGGTAGGGTTAGCCTTCAGCCACAACTAGCCCAACAAACCCCTTCATTGCATCAGCCAAACTTCAAACAAGCTTAGCTCAGACAGACCCCTAGGATTTGTACATGGCTCCATGGGAGTCTGACAACAGCCAATAGAACACATGTTCTTGCACAGGAACAGGAAGCTCAAGTTCAGAGCCCAAGAGAAGGTATAAAAACCTCTCAACGCCATGTGGTCAGCTACCCAGAATCACACATACTTGGTGGTTCTGCTTCATCAATAAATGGGCCTCCTTTTCCCATCAGCCTCCAGCCTCCACTTTGTCTCCAGTGCCAGCTTGGAGCTAAACCAGATGGATATTTCTTCCAACATTACCAATAATCAAAGAGTCTTATCATTTATATTTGGGGGACTGGAGAGGGATTAAACATAGATATCAGGTCGAATCATCACATATGTAATTTACAGCAGTCATCTTTTTTTAAAAAAAAAAAAAATTGCCATCAGTACCAAGAACAGTTTCCATTAACTATATCTATGGAGATTCTCAGTCATCCAGATCATGGTTGTCCCAAAGGTGCTTTATCTTGGTTTATTTTTCCCCCTTGAAAACATTTCACTTCTCATCAAAGAAGCTTCTTCAATTCTATTGAAGTCAAGTGGATTTTCTTGGTTTTTCCCTTGAAAATGCTTCACTTTTCATTTAAGGAGCCTCTTCAGCAGCAGACATTACATCTAGACTTCTGATGGAATTCTCTTTTCTCTCTAGCACCCTCAGCTAGACTTGAAAAGCAGTTTTTAGATTTACATGGCTTTCTACCATGGCATTTCACAGCATCTTGAAAATCAGAGAAATTTGCCAGGTCTGTTCAGAAAATTCCACAATCAACTTTTGTTTTCTGTGGTTGTGAATGTTTAGTGCCTCTTGTTCATTCAGTATCAGCTGGTAAATTGTTAAATTCTAAAGTTGAGTCTCTGGCTAATTGAGACCTAGCATTTGATTGTAACATGTACATATTTTCATACTTTATAAGCCAGGTTATCTTGCAAGAATGTGTAAACAGTTAGAATTGCAAGCAGTTTCCAAGATACTTTGCCCAGGGAAAATCCAGTACTACAACTTCCCAATTAGATGGCTGGATGAGGACAATTTAAAATAATATTGTATCAACATTACTGTTTCACTACAATCTACATATCTCCATTATTACAATGTACAGGTACTTCTCGATTTACAACCATTTCTTCAGTGATTGTTCAAAATTAACTACAGCACTGAAAAAGTGACTTATGACTGTTTTTCACGATTGTGACTATTGTGGCATCCCCATGGTCACGTGATCAAAATTTGCTCGCTTGGCAATTGGTTCATATTTATGATGGTTGCAGTGTCCCAGCGTCATGGGACCACCATTTGGAAACTTGATGAGCAAAATCAATCAGGAAGCCAGATTCATGCAACAACCATGTTACTAACTTAACAACTGCAGTGATTCACTAAACAGCTGTGATGCCACTGATTCTGAAATGAACTTGATCCCAAACCATTCAGAATTACAGAAGTCCAAAGAATGTAGTTTAAATTCAGCCTTAAATAAGGAGGGCTATCCCCCCCCCCCCCGAGAACTCATTTTAAATTCTCTCTCTATAATATATATCAAGTAGCTCAGAGCTGCATGGAAAATGAATTTTTAGCCTGGAGGTGATCTGCCCCAGGTATCAAATTAATGTAGGCTTAGAGCGTATATTTCATTCAGTTATTGGTTCCAAAATTGTAGGAAATCATGTTGCATTGCTTGGCAGTTTCCTGAAGTTTAAACTTGGGGAAGGTCCTGGAAATAGAATTGTATGTAGCATGGGTTTCTTGCCACTGACATATCTTTTATGAGGAGGGAGGAGGAAAAGAAGGAGAGGGAGGGGGAGAGGAGGAGGAGGAGGAGGAGGAGGAGGAGGAGGAGGAGGAGGAGGAGGAAGAAGAAGAAGAAGAAGAAGAAGAAGAAGAAGAAGAAGAAGAAGA
>BLBF01000006.1:9362259-9392715 GCA_015471245.1 Laticauda colubrina | reverse complement strand
AAGAAGAAGAAGAAGAAGAAGAAGAAGAAGAAGAAGAAGAAGAAGAAATAATAATAAGTTTCAGATGGACTTCATTCATTGGATAGTCTCTAACTTAGTCACTTACATTGTTTAGAAATTTAGTTGTGCAAGCTAAGAATCCTGAGTGTTATAGTACATTAGATATTTGAGAATATCTGCTTGGGGTATTATTAGCCATAAGAGTTCTGGACATTTTAATGTTGGCTAGATGTTCTGGGGTTATATTGTCTTCTAGGAATGTTGTGAGTTGCAACCCCAAGATGTCTACAGAACATCAGGAACTGGCTACTATAACTCATTCTTATCCTTTTCTTGTCTTTGTTCCCCTCCATATTCAGGACAACATCAACATTGAGGAAGCTGCTCGGTGCTTGGTGAAACACATAATTTCCAGCAACAGTGAACCAGTGCAGCCTATCAAGCCAGATGTCATTAACCCTCACCTGAATCCCTCCAAACCCAATTCCTGCTCAGCTTGTTTCAGAACCTAAGGAATTTCCAAGCTGTTGATGGACATTGGAACTGAGCCCATAAGAACTCATGAATAACGCATGAAGCAGGATCTCTCCAATGTAAGGCAGCTGAGCAAACAGGAAACAAAGCAGAAACCAAGATTAGAACATGTGTATCATTCCTCAACATATGGCTGGGAAGAAGAAGAAGAAGAAAAGCCTCAAATATTTAAAACAAATATTTTCTAATATTCCTTTGAGAAGTTTGTTTGAGAATCATGTGCAAATGGGACTTATTACCTGGGCAATTTATGTTAATTATATTTGCTCATCCAAAGTGTTTTCCTTAAAATACCCCCAATGGGATTCAATGGGTATAACAATTGGTTCAGAGAGAGAGAGCAGTATTTGAAAACTGCCCATTTTCAGCTCTAAATCTTATCTTCTGCTGCAACCCCGGTGAGTGAAACAGCTGAAGCGTGGCAACAGGCTGTGGTGCGCAAATCAGCTGGGCTGCAAAACACAGAAATGTAGAACAGACTAGGGCAGGGGTGGGTGGGACCAACTAATCTCCAGAACTACCAGTTTGTGTGAACCGGTCCAAACTGGCTGAATCCCACCCCTGCTTAAAAGACTAAGGCGATGATGGTGAACCTATGGCACGCATGTTGGAAGTGGAACGCAAAGCCATTTCTGCTGGCATGTGAGCCGTCGCCTGGAATAGATCCACTGCGCATGCGTGCATGCCTCCCGCCAGTCAGCTGATTGTCGGGTATCTGCCATGCATGCATGGAGGGGCGGGGCACACTCGGGAGATGTGTGCACATGCGCAGGGGGCGGAGTGCAGGGGGGTTGTATGTGCATGCACAGAGGTGTGCAGTGCACGCAGGGGAGTCGCATCGCATGCATAGGGCATGGGAGGTCACACACACATTGCTTTATGGGTGCAGGCACACATGTGTACGTGCACATGCAGTTTCGGCATGTGACGATGGAAAGGTTAGCCATTACTGGACTAAGGTGTCCCAACATATTGTTTGTCATTTTCATTGTGTGAGAGTTACTCTCTTCAAGATGGCTACCTTTTGCCTTCTGAAGATTTTCTCATCATGCATCTCTATCCCAGTCATGTTTGGGCACCTTGGTTTCATGGTTTATTTCCATGAATTCCTAAGTGGAGAGAAGCTGACATAGTCTCACTCAGCATGATATAAAGTTAAACCTGACATCTTTCTGAATGGTGTCACTTGATGTAAAATAATCTGTTTAATGACCAAAGTTACAATGGCACTGAAAAAAGTGAGTTATGACCGCTTTTCACACTTACGATCGTGGTGGCATCCCCACGGTCACATGATCAAAATTCAGACCTTTGGGCATTTATATCTATGATGAGTGGTGCAGTGGCCTAGAGGTGGACTCTTATCTCATAATCAGGAGACTGAGTTCGATCCTAGGTAGAGCAGATATTTCTCTCTCTGGACACAGTGAGAATATATCTGCTGAAAAAAAATCTCCACATTGATGACAGGAAGGGCATCCAACCAGTAAACATGCAGCTCCATTCAGTTGCCCAGACACCACCACACATGGGATTATGGGGTTGTTAAAAGAAGATGATGACTTATATTTATTATGGTGGCTGCAGTATCCCAGGGTCATGTAATCAGGTTTTGTGACTTTCTGACAAGCAAAGTCAATGAAGAAGCCAGATTTACTTCACAAATGTGTTAGTAACTTAACAACTGTAGTTATTTGCTTAACATCTGTGGCAAGAAAGGATGTAAAACAGGACAAAACTCTTCACAAATGTCTCTCTTAGCAACAGAAATTCTGGGCTCAATTTCAGTCAAAAGTTTAGGACTACCTCAGAATAGGAAGATAGTGAATACAAAAGTATGGATATTTTTCAACCAATCTCTTTCATTATAAATAATAGCTTCCAAAGGTTCAACATTAAAGTAGAATCTTTTTGGTCTTGGTTGTAAAACAGGGGTCGGGAACTATGCTCCTGGGCCAAGATTCCCCCAAGGTAATTCCCACATACCATTATCAAACCCAATCAGTTTGTGGGAGGGCAGCTCAGAAGTGGGATACTGCCAGTTTGCACCGGTTCTACCGAACCAGTAACGCCAGTGAGCAGTTGGCCTCGCCCATCCATCCCCGCCCTTTCCTGTGCTTTATTACCTTGCTTGTGAGCTCAGCTGATTTGCACAGCAGAGTGAACTGCCGCGCCTCAGCTCTTTTACTCACCAGCGCTGAACACAAGGTCAGTTCTGAAACCTAAAAGTGATGGTTTATGGATGCTGCGCACGCACATGTAGCGCACTCACACAGAACCGGTAGTAAATAAGGGTGAATCCCACCACTGTGGCAGCTGTGGCAGAGACTATTCTTTTTCTCTCTCAAATTTTATTGATTTTTTAAATTAATTAAATTTCTTAATGCTTAATAAACATCATGTTGTACCTGTTGTCATCAGGTATTTAATTTGCTTAAAAATTCTGATTCTATTCTTAATCTTTTTTCCCAACCACTGGAAAAAGAGATTCCATGTTTGATGCTATTCTGTGTCTTCTTTCTGCTTAATTTTCAATGTCAATCTATCCATTTCTGCACAGTCTAGTATCTTCTTTAAAATCTCATTTTTCCGATACTGTGCGAATATAATCCTCGCTGCTGTTATAACATGTAATGTTAAATACAGACATACTGAGAGATTATTCTTAGTGTTCCAGATTGGGCCCTGATTTCAACAGTTTCATTAACATCTGTTTTCAAACATTGTTTTTAAAATTGATGGCCAGAAACGTTTAGAGATTTTTGTAATAGCTTTCTCATGCTGCAAGAGTGAACTATATCCATTTTCGGAGGCTGCTTAGAAAAACCCACGGCTGCTGTATGTAGAAAGAACAACAATATGAAGACTCTGAAAAGTTGGAAGGCTCAGACAATTTCTTCACCTGTAGAATTGTCTGCACCTGGATCATTGTAGACGTAAGTCTTTGGGGGGGGGGGTTATTAATAATTTTAGAGTTAAAAAAATACTAAATTAACTGGAAGGATGTCCAAATCTCTACACTTGATACATTCACTGTTTTCTTATTTTGAATCTATGAGGAATTGCACATAAATAATAAGTCTGCATTTGCAGAGACATGTTGTGCTTATCTCTAATTGTGTAGAAAGGCAGTGTCAGCTTCTGTTCACTTAGGGATTCAGTGAAGCATACAATTTGACCAGAGCTGCTTAAATCTTTGTAAATCTTTGTAGCGGTATCTACAAAAAGCAACAACAGTAATGGAACTGAATATTTTCATGGCAATTTGGAGATATGGATGATGGAATGTCTTGCAATATTTTTTGAAGATTTTTTAAGGAAGGGTGTAGAATATCTATTTTGTATTGTAGCCCAATGAAGAATGCTATAGTCCGCTAGCATTGTCCATTGTTTTGATGGCTCATTTTGGTATGAGTGGGTAGATGGAGGGAGAAATAGCATTCTTCAAATTACCTGGAAACAAGTCACAGAGAAGAAAATCAAGACATACAATTTATTATCCCAGAGATTAAAAAAAAAAAAAAAACCTAAAAAAATTCTAAATTTTGGGAAAGTGTGCAAATTAAAACATACTTTATCCATAAAAACAATTTGAAAGTGGAAGCATTTACCAAACATGCTTAGTCCTCAACTTACTTACCGTAATTGGAGTCAGAAAATTCATTGTTAGGTGAGGCATCACATGACTGCACCCATTATAACTTTTCATGGCCACGGTCATTAAGTAAATCCTGTGGTTGTTAAATTGAATCTGGCTTTCTGCCTTGGCTTTGCTTATTGGAATCCGACTGGGAAAGTCACACATTTTGTTCACATGACTGCAAGATGCTGTAACTATTGTCAAAGCGAGCCAGTTCCCAAGGACCCAGATTGTGATCACATGACTCCATGGTTGATGTGAAGGTTGTAATTGTGAGAGAGGGTTGTGAGTACTTTCTTCAGTACCATCTGAGCCATCACTGTACCAATGGTCATAAGGTTGAGGACTGCTCGTACTGTACGTACAGATACAAGATGCAAACCCATCTGTTTGGGATAGCAATAGCACTTATAGACTGCTTCATAGTGCTTTACAGCCCTCTCTGAGCAGTTTACAGAGTCAGCCTCTTGCCCCCAACAATCTGGGTCCTTATTTTACCCACCTCGGAAGGAGGGAAGGCTGAGTTAACTTTGAGCCTGGTGAGATTCGATCTGCAAAATTGCAGGCAGCTGGCTGCAGCAGCTTGCAGAACTGCACTCAAACCACCACCGTGCCACTGGATACTTTAATTTGTATTGCCAAAGCTAGGCTTTTCCCAGGAGGAATGTATGGCTGTGAGGATTGGACCGTAAGGGAGGCTGAGTGCTCAAAAATTGATGCTTTTGAGTTGTTGTGTGGGAGAAGACTCCTGAGAGACTGCAAGGAGATCCAATCAGATGATCCTAAGGGAAATCAACCCTGACTGTCCTTGAGAAGGACAGATCCTGGAGCTGAAGTTTTGGCCACCTAATGAGAAGAGAGGATTCCTTGGAGAAGACTGTGATGACCCAGGGCAAGGCACAGAGGCAACACAGTCATCTGATAGTTCAAGCCACCCCATTATTGCTCCAACTTTCACCCAAACACTCCCACGTTTATGGCAAGTCCCAGAGCAAAGTGATTCTCTCTCTCTCTCTCTCTCTCTCTCTCTCTCTCTCTCTCTCTCTCTCTCTCTCTTTCTCTCTCTCTCTCACACACACACACACACACACACACACACACACACCCCTCCAACAACCTCTGGATACAAGTAGCCCAGCACAATGCTGTGAGCACAACAGCAGCAAAGCAAGAAATCCAGTGGGGTAATGGAATAAGTCAATGAGTCCAGGAAGCAAAGGAACAAGGCAATTAATCCAGGAAGCAAGAAATAAAGCAAGAAGTCCAGGAAACTTCCAACATCGGCAATGGCACACAACACTCCATGGATTCAGTGTTTGTTCCCGACAAATACCTCTCCCCACAGCAACTCCTTAAAGCTCATTTCCCAGGTGTGCCTTGTGAAGAGGGGCGGGATGCTTTCAGCCCAAATCATTGGGTCAGCCTGCACTGTTCCCTCTTTCTCTCCACTCTCCGTGCTCAGGGATCAGGAGGGGGTGGTCCTTGCTCATTGCCTGAGCTCAGTAAGATTGCAGCATTAATGCTCCCACTGTGGTTTTTCCTGCTTGTTCATCAGGAAAAAAATACCTGCTTATTTCAGCTGGCCATGCAGAGGGGCAGTTTAGTTTCATTTTTTTGTTCATTCTCCTAAAAATGTACTTCTGCTTTTAAGGATGCAATTTTATCCAAAGAGCTACCACAGTTTGATAATGTGATTGTACGTTGCCACTAACTCATATTATTATGAATAAAATTTGAAATTGATACACTCCAGTTGGTGCATATAGAGATCTTTGTTCAATGGACTCGAAATCATAAATCAATTTTCCCCCTTAATTGTATCCTCCTTCTTCTTCCATACCTTCCAATATTTTACTAAGTTAAATCTGGGAAAAGATTAGAAAACTCCAGCCTCTACTCGTGGTGAGGAGACAGTACAAATATGCTTAGTTTCAAGTTTTTAAAAAATACATCCAAGGGAGCTCAGGAACAATATCTGTTGTTTAAGTTGCATGCGGTCAGAATGGAAGACCAATTCATGACTGTGTGAAGGAGGTATAAGTAAAAGTTTCCCCTGCCCAGTCGTGTTTGACTTTAGGAGGGGCAGTGCTCATATCTGTTTCTTAGCCGAGTGAACCAGTGTTGTCTGAAAACATTTTCCTGGTCAGGTAGCTGTCATGATTTTACACCGAGGGGCACAGAACGCTGTTACTGGGCTCCCATATTCACCTTTATCCTCTGCTTTTGAAGTGCAGCTGCTTTGCGCGGCACAGCAGAGTGCTGCGCGGCAGCTGCTGAAGTGACAGGGAGAGTGCAGGTTTGCAGGAGGTGAGTTGGAATGCCTCTGCGCCTGTGCAAAGTATGTGTTTGGCATGCATGTATGCACAAAGTGTGCCCACCAAGCCATGCCCACCAAACCAGTGTAAAAATCTTTGAATCCCACCACCGTATGTCATGCATAAATCTTGCTACCTACATCCTGGATCCTAACTTTCTTTGATTGGACTGAAAGGTCTGAAATAAATTGCCCCTTTCTGACCCTTGCTTGTGTTGGATATTAGTCAAGTTCTCAAAACATTCTGGGAGATTTCATGCAATCTTGATGGTCTTGCCCAAGATCGTGTGAGATCACCACCATGGCAGAGATCTGACTGAAAGATAAATGAGCAGCGTTTAAATTACTGCATTGCTTTATTCCATGGAGTTGGGAATATTATTTTAAAATTTAGGAAAATGTCCTTGGAGATCTGCAGCATTGCAAAACCTTATCCAGTGGTGATATTCAAAATGTTTTACTATCGATTCTATGGGCGTGGCTTGCTGGGTATGGTATGGCTTGGTGAGTGTGACTTGGCTTGGTGAGCATGGCTTGGTGAGCATGGCAGGGGAAGGATACTGCAAAATCTCCATTTCCTCCTCACTCCTGGGGGAAGGATACTGCAAAATCCCATTTCCTCCCCACCCCACTAACCTGCTTTCAAGCTCCGTTCTCCCATGCAGGGCAACAAAAGGAGACCCAGCCGATCAGCTGGGACTCAGGAGGCAAAGAATAGATGGGGGTGGGGCCAGTCAGAGGCGGTATTTGCCAGTTCTCTGAATTACTCAAAATTTCCGCTACCGGTTCTCGACCAGAACTGGTCAGAACTAACTGTGTAGCACCTCTGCCCTCATCCTAGGACAAAAGGCAAGTTAAAACTATTTCAAACAAATACCCAGCTCGATAAATGAGAGTTGTAATAATCAGAACTTCTTAATAATATAGAACACATGAGGTGGCTACTGACCTCCACAGTGATCAAAGCCCCTATAATTCTGTCCAGATCAGAATAGGAAAACGAAGAAGTAAAGGGATAGAAAGGTTGAAAGCAGGAATTGTGTGCACGTTCTTCTATCCACAAAACCTACTGCGCCTTGCCCGAAGAAACCAAATGCTTGCTGAGACTATAGTGCTATAGTGCAGTGTTCGCATACCTGCTCTGCATATTAAAGGTGTGTGGTTTGGTCTGATTATCTCCAGGCAGGATCTATATCCACGGGTAGGCTTCAAACATTTTAGCAAAGGGTTGGTTGCTGCTTGGTTGCTGGGTGGGTGTGGCCATGCTGGGTGTGGCCTACTTGGCCTCCTGCACCATGGGGGGGGGGGGCGTTTTTGCTCTCCCCAAGCTTCATAGGCTTTCCTCGAGCATCCAGGAGGGCAAAAATGGCCTCTCTGGGCTCCGGAGGCTCTCTGCAAGCTTGAAACGGGCCCATTTCTCGTCTTCCCAAACTTCCAGGAGGCCCGTTTTTCATCCTCCCCAAGTCTCTGCACGCACCCTGTACTTACCAGCATCCAAAATAGGCCATGTGGGGACTCCTGGGAGGGTCGGGGTGGGGGCGGGTGGGGCCAGTCAGGAGTGGGATTTGGGGGTTCTCTGATCTGTACAGAATCTTATCTTGGGGCTCTCCCGAACCCCTGCAAACCCCCAGGAGCCCACCCCTGCCTATATCTGAATATTTGGAGAACACCTGACAGGATTCATCTGACTGACTAACTGACAAATGTCTAGCGAGTTCTTGTTGCTCTTAGCAACTACATAGATATTCTCTGCAATAAAGACTCTTTTTACGACCCTGTAATCCCTTAATTGGGGTAGAATCAGGGCTTTTGGATGGAGCTGAGCATTTACTGGTCAGATGCCCTTCCTGATGCCTACTCAGAGTTTGCAGAAGTTACAGGTAGTCCTTGACTTACAACAGTTTGTTTAGTGAATATTCAGAGTTGCAATGGCACTGAAAAAAGTGATTGTTTTTAACACTTATGACCCTTGTGACATCCCCATGGTCACATGATCAAAATTCAGACCCTGGCAACTGAGCTCACATTTATGATGATTGCAGTATCCTGGGATTTTTTTCATCCAACAGTTCTTTCTCCTGGACCTCAAAGTTATTCCTTCTGTGCATTACATCCATACCTTCTTTTTCTGTAAATTTTTTCTTGGAGTCTTTTTTATCCATGATAAGTTATAGCTGCTTGTTAACTTCTCTTGTTTTCATTTGCCACTTTGGACACCAGAAGTCAGTTTTCACACAGCTTAAGTGATCCTTTAACTGACAGTGAGTTTGCTACAGAGCCATTCCACAAAAGACACCTGCCTAGTTAGTTAGCAGTCCTTGAAATCATTTTGAGGTCCTTGGATGAATGCTCCTTAATTTAGAATTAAAGCTTTCATGACAAGATGGTGAACTTTCCAAATGAGGGCTGAGACACAGCCGTGAAATGTGAACCCATAAAAAGTATTTTCTGATGTCACTCACTTGGGCTCTAATTTGATATCAATCCTTCTAAAAGCACATTCAGGTCTCAAATGTGTCTTTTTTTTTAAAAAAAAAAGACAACTGGACTTTCTGGTTTTTCTTTGAAGACATTTTGCTTTTCATCCAAGAAACTTTTTCAGCTCTGACTGAATGGTGGGAGAACGGAAAGATTTATATTCCTTGCATACAGCTGGTTGTTTGCATTCATTTCATGAGTTGTTGAGGCTACCTGAAGTTTATCTGTCTCCTCAGGATCACCTGAGTGGTGCAAAAGGATATGGAGCCTTCTTAGAACTGCTGAAAGGACTGTGTTGTAGATTGGAGATAGATGATGTCGTATCCCTCCCCCTCTGTGGAGAGAAGGCTTTCAATTTTAACATAGATGGCCTCTTTGATCCCTCTTTCAAAACAGTGGTCTTCTCTGTCCAAAATGTGGACTTTGTTGTCTTCAAAAGGGTGGCCTTTGTCTTTTAAATGCAGATGGACTGCTGAATCTAGTCCTGGTGGGTTTGTTCTCCTATGTTGTGCCATGCATTTATGAAGTAGTTGTTTTGTTTCATAGAATCTAAAGAAGCTTCTTGCATGAGAAGTGAAACATCTTCAAAGAAGAACCAGAAAGTCCAGTTGCCTCTTGAAAAAGCACCTTTGGGACAACCACGATCTGGATGATTGAGAATCTCCATAGACATTTAGCACTTTCAAGGTGGAATCACTGAGAAACAAAGCAAAATACAAGTATGTACAGAAGGAATCCCTTGATTCACAAGTATATAGCCTGCTGTGTTGTTATACCTGTATAGCTAGTCCTTGAATTACAACAGTTCATTTAGTGATCATTCAAAATTGCAATGGCGCTGAAAAAAATCATGTTGTGGTCCACCAGCAGCCTGCAGAGTCAGACAGTGGGGAGGAATATGGAGCAGTCCAGCAGTCTGGAAGGACTTGGATGAGGGTCCTCCGTCTGATATAGAGATGGGGCCAGGACCATCTGGAGCCTCCAGAATTTGGCAGCAGCAAGGCAGAGGAACAAGGGGAGCCTGTTCCCAGTGTGCGCTTGCACAGAGCTGCCAGAAGGCAAGAACAGAAAGACAAAAGGGGTGACTTGAGAGTAAGGCTTGGAGGTGATTGCCTCTCCTATAAGACATAAAGGAGGAGCAAAAGGGACAGGAACCTTTGCAGGAAGCAACTTTGTTTGGACTGGTCAGTTTGAAATCTGTGTTGAATTTGTACTCCGTTTGGCCTTGTTATTAATTGGCAATTTAGTTGTCGGCAGCATTTCAAGGAAGATAAAGGTGCGTGCTTATCAGACTTATCCTGAAGGACTTTGGCAGACTTCCATGGGACTATTTACAAACTTTATGGGCTGTGAATGACTAAAATTCACCACTGTTGAAATAAAGAAAAAAGGGCTTTGGGACTAATGTGTGTTTGTTAATGTCTCAATAAGCCTTGGTCATAACAATTCATTCCAATTCAGAATAGAGCTGGAAGGGACCTTGGAGGTCTTCTAGTCCAACCCCTTGCTTAAGCAAGAGACCCTGTACCATTTGAGAATCTGATTCTCCAGTGTCTTTTTAAAAACCTCCAATTCCTTCAGAACTCTGGGCTGCAATCCATCAGGTCCTGGTGATTTATATTTATCAAGATCAGACAGATGTTCTCTTCATTATTTTAATTTTTATTTCTAATCTGTCTTTTGCGGTTATGTTTTTAGTAGGTTGGGCTCTGGTTTGGATGAAGACTGATGCAAAGGATGAGTTAAGCAGCTGTGTTTTCTCTCTAATGCCTATTACTTCTTTGCCATCTTCTCTTTGTAGTGGACCAACTGTTTCCTTGACTTTTTTGTTGTTAGTTGAAATAAACTTTTTAAAAATTATCTTCGACCTTTGTTGCAAGTCTTTGTTCATTCTGAGCCTTGGCTTTCCTAGCTTCATCGTTGCGAATTCAGGCTATCTGCTGACACTGTGCTTGAATTATTTTGGGTCCCTCTTTCAATTTTTTGTACTTGTTCTTTTTGTATTTCAGTTTATCAGAGAGATCTTTGTGCAACCATGCTAGTTCTTCCTATAACTTACAACTTATGACAATTTTTCACACTTACAACTGTTGCACCATCCTCATGGTGACATCATCAAAATGCTTGGCAACTGGCTTTTATTTATGATAGTTGCAGTGTCCTGTTGTCATGTGAAAACCTTTTGTGATCTTCTGACAAACACAGTCAATGTGGAAGCCAGATACCCTTAACAGTCATGTTACTAACTTAAAACTGCAACCATAGCAGAAAAGGTCATAAAACGGGGCAAAACTCACTTAACAACTATCCCACTTAGCAACAGACATTTTGAGCTCAATTGTTGTGGTAAGTTGGGGATAACCTATTCAGGTAGTCCTGGATTTACGACCACAGTTGAACCCAAAATCTCTGTGGTTTAAGTAAAAGATTTGTTAAGCGAATTTCACCCCATTTTACAACCTTTCTTGCTACAGTTGTTAAGTGAATCACCGCAGTTGACAAGCTAGTCCCACGGCTGCTAAGTGAATCAGGCTTCCCCATTAATGTCCAAAGGTTGCAAAAGGTGATCACATGACCTTGAAACACTACGACGGTCATAAGTAAGCGTTAGTTGCCAAGCATCTAAATTTTCAGCAGGTGACCACAGGGATGATACAAAAGTTGGAAGTATGAAAAACAGGTCATAGGTCACTTTTTTCAGTGCTGTTGTCACTTTGAATGGTTGTGACTGTAGTTATTGCATAATTTTTCAAGACTGTATAAATGCCCTTGTGTCTAAATAAATTTGTAGTAGCCAATTGTCTGAGCACCCCAAAACAAAATTTCAACTCTGTCAGATGCCCACATGTCCCAATATATTTTTGGGGAAGGAGAAACCTCATGAAAGATTGCAAGAGCTTGCATTGATTTGAGTTAAAGAGGGGAAGGCCCCTGGGCTGTTACTTGAAAATATTATCAACCCCCTGCTGTGGATGAATTAATTACATCCAAAGGATTTAATTAAGCTTTGACTCTCTGCAAAAGAGGAGCAAGGGAATCCAAGTTTCCCTAATCAATCTCAGTTTTAACGTATGAAGGAAGCCGCTTCAATCAACTCTTTTACCGATATTCAGATAGTTCAGGCTTGGGAGTCTGAATTGATGGAGGCATTTAAGTACTTTTCTTGGCAAAAGTTGAGAAGTGATTTGACCAGTGATGGATTCAAGTAATTTAACAATCGGTTCCCCCAGGGTCAGGTTGGCTGTCGTGGCTAGCATGGATCATCCACGTCCTCCAGCTCACTGCACATGAGGGATGAGCCTCCTATGACAGCCAACCTGACCCTGGGTGAACCAGTAGTAATATTACACACACACATGCACACACACACACATGCACACACACACACACACACACACACACACATACTGCTATCAGAGTGTATCCTGGGTGCTGTGCTGCAATGGAGAAATGGGAATGTTGGTGAGTCTCCATTCAAAATCCAAGAAAGAAACCCTGAGACTCCATTGTTACAGAGCAGTGGTGGCTAACCTTTTTGGGGTCCTGTGCCAAAAATTGTGCAGGCGCTTGCATGCTCGCACTTGCATGCCAACACCCAGAAGGCAATGCGTACCTCTCCACTCCCCCTAAGCATGCACAGGCAATCGCCACCCACCCACCCGCCTCTTGCCATGCTCTTACCTGCACTGGGCCTCACAGCTGATTTTGGGTGGGTTTCAGGCCTTTTGGGGCCTCCCAGAGGCCTGAGGAAGGCTTCTGCAGGCTTTGCAGGCTGAAAACTAGCCCCATCTCGTCACTTCCGATATTTTTGGAAAAAATAGGAAGTGATGAAACGGGGCTAGTTTTTGGCCTGCAAGGCCTGCAGAAGCCTTCTTCAAGTCTTTGGGAAGCCAAAAAAGGCCTCAAGCCCACTTAAAATCAGCTGTGAGGCACGCACATACACAGTGAGGTAAGTTTGCCTGCAGCTCGTGTGCCAGCACAAATGGCTCTGTGTGCCCCCTGAGGCAATAGGCGCGAAAATCACATATAGAAAATTATCCCATGTCCCCACCCTAAATAGTTCAAACTGGCCATCCAATCTGAGAGGTGTATAATGTCATGTGAGGCATCTTCAGGTGACATTTCACACCTGATATGCCAAGACGGTTGCCTTGGCCAAGAGAGATAAAGGGATACATCTGTGCAGTAAGCAAGTAAGCATAGTCAAGAAAACATCCCAACTTTAACATTTCACGAACTTAAACCTCCAGCACCCTTTCCCACCACGAAGCCCAATTATTCTTCCCTCCCCTCATTTCTACAGCAGTCGGAAAGACAAGCAGAAGAAGGATTCTTGGAGGCTGACAGGAAAATGGAGTGGCCAGTGCAAGGGAAGGAGGAGGAGCAGAGAAAAGAAAGAGGAAAAGCAGGCTTCTCCTTCCCTTGCACCGGCCACTCCATTGCCCGTTTCTGCATTGCAACACAGTGCAGCACCCAGAATCCACTTTGATAGTGTGGGTGAGGTGGTAATTTAACAACCAATTCAACTGAACTGATACGAACCGGCTGAATCCCACCATTGGGTTTGACCCTCCCTTTTATAAGAAAGTCATGGAAGTATCACTTTCATTTTCACAATTCACAGATAGAATAACACAGTTGGAAGGGACCTTGGAGGTCTTCCAGTCCAACCCCCTGTTTAGGCAGGAAACCCCATAGCATTTCAAACAAATGTTTGCCCAATCTCTTCTTAAAAACTTCCAGTGTTCTGGAGGCAACTTGTTCCACTGATTAATTGTTCTAACTGCCAGGAAATTTCTCCTTAGTTCTAGGTTTCTTCTCTTCTTGATTAGTTTCCACCCATTGCTTCTTATCCTGCCCTCAGGTGCTTTGGAGAATTGCTTGTCTCCCTCTTCTTTGTGGCAGCCCATGAGATGTCAGAACACTGCTATCATGTCTCCCCTAGTCCTTCTTTTCATTAGATTAGACATACCCAGTTCCTGCAACCATTCAGTTTTAGCTTCTGGTTGCCTGATCATCTTTGTTGCTCTTCTCTGCACTCTTTCTGGAGTCTCAACATCTTTTTTACATCGTGGCGACCAAAACTGGATACAATATTCTAAGTGTGGCATTACCAAGGCATTATAAAGTGGTATGAACACTTCATGTGATTTTGATTTCATCTCTCTGTTAATTAGCCACTGCAGTGATTCACTTAACATCCATGGCAAGAAAGATTGAAAAATGGGGCATATTTATTTAACAACTGTCTTGTTTAGCAGCAGAAATTTTGGGCTCAGTTGTGGTCATAAATCCAGACCGACCGGTAGTTTCCTCAATCTGAAAAAAACAATGGTAGCACATTCTTCTGACAATCAGATGAGCTTTTAATAATCACATCCATTCCTCCTAACTTGAAAACAATGTCATGCATTCCTGTTTGTCTTTTTTGGAGAGGTTTTTTTTTTTTTTTTTTTTAAAGAAAGCTCTTTCCAATTGCATTCATTTCAGTTTAAATGCAAAAGAATTGGAGCTTAGATATTTAAAGTCATGGCTTGGGAAACTCATTTATTGGACACCCCCTTTTTATGTTTTTGGCCAAAACCACAGAGTATAGATTTCCCATCAAGATACAAAGCTGCAGGTTTAATCCCATGGGGAGGTAACCATGTTTAGGGCTAATTTGAACAACTCTGCAACAAGCTCCAGTAAATTAGAATTCGGATCTTTGGCAGAAACCAGCTGCTAAAAACAGCTGCAACTCGTAAGAAGACACCAGGAAGTACCAGAAAGCAAGATCATGATGAAAATTCCTTATCATGTCTTTGGCTCAGGAAGATGGAGCAGTGAAGGCAAGGTGGGAAAAAGACACAGCCAAATTTCCATTAATTTTAGGAAGACAGGTAGAGCTTCTTATAAAGTTGATTCAAAGCCATCTGCCACCTGAGTAGAAAAATCCTTTTGCAATCTGTCAGGGGAAGTTAAGAAAAATGCTTCTCTTCTCTTCTCATAGAACACGGAATAACAGGGTTAGAAGGGATCTTGGAGATCTTCTAGTCCAACCCTTTGTTCAAACAAGAGACCCTATGCCATTCTGGACAAATGGCTGTCCAGTCCCTTCTTGAAAAACTCCAGCACCCACAATTTCTGGAGGCAAGATGTCCCACTGATTGATTGTTCTCACAATCAGGAATTTTCTTGACTATTCATCAATTGATAGAGCAATTTCAGCAGTGGATCTTTGTTAAAATGTACTCCTTTGATTGCAATTAGTCTTGGTCAATTATTTGAGATGGGAAGAGGGATCTTCTATGATATTACTGATTATTAAAATTCTTCTCACACACACTTCAATTAGGGTGTTTCAGTTACAGAACCTTTTGAAGTATCTGAATGGAGTGGGCTGACTCATGTATAGTTATACACCTTATGGAGTCGCAGCATCTGAATCTTGGAGGACTTTTACTCCAATGCTCTTTTCAAGCAGGAAATCATATATCATTTCAGACAAACGGTTGTCCAATCTCTTCTTAAAAAACTCCAGTGATGGAGTACCCACAACTTCTGCAGGCAAACTGTTCCACTGGTTAATTGTTCTAACTGTCAGGAAATTTCTCCTTAGTTCTAGGTTGGTTCTCTCCCTGATTAGCTTCCATCCATTGCTTCTTGTCCTGCCTTCAATTCTTTTGTATCTGTTTTTGTATGTGAAATATTGGGGTGCAGCTGTGCCAGAATCACAAGTGGTTGGTGGTTCTGCTTCATCAATAAACTGAACCTTTCCAATCAGCCTCCAGACTCCATTTTGTTCCCAGTGCCTTTCTCCCAGCTGTAAGCTGGACCTGGATATTTCTTCCAACAATTGGACACGCATATGCTGTTCCTGTGCTGATTACCGTATTTGTTGGTTGTATTTTATTTAATTTTATTTTAGCCTTATGTCATCCAGCCAGAGAATTCTGCTGTTGCTAGAAGGGCTAAAAATTAAATTACATAAAAGATGGATGAGATACCTCTATATTCCACCAGGTAACATAAAATAATAAACACGAGAGAGAGAGAGAAATAAATAATCTGTGTGTCACATACTGTTCTGCAAAGGGTCAGGAAAACCACACCTGTATCTTATGAGTAAATAAATCTAAACTTCTATTTATAAATCATGGTATATATCTTTTGTTGCAAAGGACATGATATGGCACAGCCCTTTCTTTCAATAGCCATGGAAACTGAATGAAATGCTAGACAAAATGCAATCTTTGCAATTTGATTCCAGAACAAAACGCAAAGTAGAATCAGTAAGTGTGAAGAGAATTCTACATTTATTTCGTTCACCAACTGGATTTGCACATTGTTAAGCCAGGGCTTGCATAAAACACAAACACATCAGATTTAATTTAGGGGTTTTTTTTAATTACAGTTTATTATCGGATAAAATATAGACACAGACAAAAGCCAAGGAAATTAAAGAGAGAAAAAGAAAAGTTTAGAGAGAAGGAAGGAAGGAAGCAGAAAAAAGACTAAGTAAAGTAATATTGGGATCAGATTTTTATCCTAATTCAAAAAGATTCTTAAAATTAATATAAAACTGAAGCCAGTTTTCCTTTTAGGTTGGATGGAGAGCTTTGTTGAATCTGATAAGCGTAATTCTCAACTTAAATGATTCATTTAGTGCAGGGATGTCAAACTCGAATTAATTGAGGGCTGCATCAGGGGTGTGTTTGACCTTAGGGGCAGGGCGGCCGTGGCCAGGGTGGCTGTGGCCACCATGACATCGCTTGTGTTGGGGGGCACCTGTGGTGGGCCAAGCATTCTGCCAGTGAAAATGTGCTCCTGAGCACCGTTTTCAGCTGCAACAGCCTCCTGCTGCTCTCTGCCAGCGAAAAGGGAGCTTGGGAGGACCGTGCACAGCCCTCCCAAGCTCTGTTTTCACTGGCAGCAGTACCGCGGGCCGGTCCTTCACTATTTCCAGGTCAGCCCCACAGGACAGATCTCAGCACCCCATGGGCCAGATCCGGCCCCGGGCCTTGAGTTTGACACCCCTGGTTTAGTAGTCATTCAAAAATGCAACAGCACTGAAAAAAGTGACTTATGACCATTTTTTTACACTTACAACCATTAGAGCATCCCAATAGTCATGTGATCAAAATTGAGACACTGAGTCATGATAGCTGCAGTGTCTTAAGGTCATGTGATCCCATTTTGTGACCTTCTAACAAGCAAAACCAAAGGGGAAGTCAGAGTTGCTTAACAACCATGTCATTAACTTAGTAAATGCAGTGATTCACTTAACAACCATGGCAAGAAAAGCCATTAAATGGGAGGGGGGGAGAATTCACTTAACAAATGTCTCACTTAACAGCAGAAATTTTTGGCTCAGTTGTGGTCATCAGATGAGGACTATTTGGATGCAGAAAAATGGAAAGATACAGTAATTCCCACAGTGGGATGACCGCATTTCCTTCAAAACTGAATGTTCTAATCAAATAGAAGAATTTATCCAGTATGGCTTTCTTTTGGCAACCACTTCTGGATTTTGTACTCAAAAGAGGGGGGGAAAATGACATTTTAATTTTACGTTTTGATGATTAGAATATTGAAGTTACAGAAATGGCTTGAAACATATAGAAAGGTAAAGCAAAAGTTTGAGGCTGTAACATTTTTTTCCCTCCTGCACCAAACTAAGTTAGATGTCATGCATTTTTTAATATTGAAGCAGCTTGGAAGTTCAAAAACAAAATATGCATTTACCAGAAATCCTCTGACCCCTTACCTTGCTTCTTATAGAGATATTGTGCAAAACCACGAAATTGCTGAACTAAGGAACTGGAAGTAATGTTTCAGTGAATAAGGATGGGTCTGGAAAATAACAGAAATGTACTTCTCCTTTTTGGTATAGTTTAACATAAGAAACGCCCCGGGCTAGGCTGAGGTTATGAAATGTATAAAAGTAATGCCTCAGGAAGAGTCAGGGGTTCAGAATTTGCCATGCTAATACTCTGAACCTTTGTGCACAAATAAAACCTGTACTCTCTAACCTTTTGTGGTCTTGTGTCCTGATTTGGAAGTAAGATTTGCTGCAACAATATCAGATTTAATACAAAAGCCAAACGTCCACCATACATTAGTAATCATTAGTAATTGACTGAAATCAGTCAACATGAACAGGACAAGAAGTAACAGGTGGAAGATGATTGAAGAAAGAGACAACCTAGAACCAAGAAGAAATTTCCTGACCGTGAGAACAATTCATCAGTGGAAAGGACTTGACTCCAGAAGTTCTGACTCCTCCTTCCCTGGATGTTTTTTAGAAGAGTTTGAACAGCCATTTGTCCAGAATGCTTGAGCAAGAGGTTGGATTAAAAAACCTCCAAGGTCCTTTCCAATCCTATTGTTCTGTATAGGTTTCAGAGGTGGTATTCAACAGGTTCTGACCAGTTCTGGAGAACCGGTAGTAGAAGTTTTGAGGAGTTCGGAGAATTGGCAAATCCCACCTCTGACTGGCCCCACCTCCATCTATTCTCTGCCTCCCAAGTCCCAGCTGATTGGCTGGGTCTTCTTTTATTGCCCTGCACAGGAGAACAGAGCTGGAAAGCAGGTCAGTGGGATGGGAAGATAATGGGGATTTTGCAGTTACCTTCCCCCAGGAGTGGAGACGGAATGGGAATTTTGCAATTTCCTTCCCCTGCCATGCCCACCAAGCCATGCCCACAGAACTGGTAGTAAAATTTGAATCCCACCACTGGTAGGTTTGCTTTATCTATGAGTGAATTTGTCTTCTGACCAGTATGATGATGATCCATTCAGTTGTGTCTGACTCTTGGTGTGTCTATGGCCAAGTCTCTCCACATCTTTTAATCTTATACTACTACTTTGATTTGTTCCCTGCTCTTACTGGGGTCAGCTTTGATGGTCTCCAGCAGAGGTGGGTTTCTACCAGTTCGCATCTATTCGCTAGAACTGGTTGTCAACATTCTAAGCAGTTCAGAGAACGGGTTGTTAGAAGAAATTACTGGTCTAATCCTGTAAGGAAGGCAGGAAGGAAACATTCTGGTGTTGCTTACAGAAACTGCCTCTCCGTTCACCCTTATTACATTCTTGGTAGGACTAGACTTCCTGTCTCAGGAACTTCTCTGGAGTTTTTCCCCCCTCCTTTGCTGGTACTTGTATGGAGTGACCATTCAAAGTTACAATGGCATCCTGGTTTCCTTTTACCACTAATTTTTCCAAACACAATTGCTTTCTCCAGTGAATTCTCTTGCATAATCGGGCCAAAGTGAGGCAAAGTGTGATTTTCATTCCAGTGACATGTCTGTTCCAGTAATTTGCTCCTCCATGGGATGTGCAAGAGCTTTTCCAGCACTGCAGCTCAAATGAGTTGATTTTCTTCCTGTCTTGCTTTTTCAAAGGTCTAGCTTTCACCACTATAGGTAGCTACAGGGAACATGTAGAGCAGGCTAACTTACTTTTAGTTTCCAGGCTGATGTCTTTGCTTTTCCATATTCAGCTCACGTTTATATTGCTGTGAAATCCAATGCAATCTCATGTTTGTGCTGCATTCACTGCTTTGAGCTCTATGTTTACACACACACACATTTGCATGTATTGGAAGAAATATCCATCTGGTTCAGTTCCAAGTGGGGAGAAAGATACTGGAAACATGGAGGCTGATTGGAAAGATGGTTTATTGATGGGTTTGAGGTCCTGGGCAGCTGACCACATGGAGTTGAGAGAGAGAGTTATTTATACCCAATACCTTGGGCTTTGAACTTGAGCTTCCTGTTCCTGTGCAAGAAAATGTATTCTATTAGCTGCTGTCAGACACTCATAGGACTATGTAGGAGTCATAGCTGAGGTTGTGTGAGATAAGTTTGGTTGAAGCTTGGATGGTGATATGTAATGAAGAGGCTTGTGCTCTGAAAGGGTATTGGGCAATTCCTATTGTGTGTTAATGGTTTTGTCCTAGTTTGGATTTTGAGTGAGAGCTAATCCCATCACCCTGGATCTTAAGGTCTTTTGTCTTGTAGATAGGCTGACCCAATCCTGCTGGAGCTGTTAAGAAAGGTGGAAGCTGCTTTCCAATAACATGTTTCTCCTTTAGGGAAATATAATGTTCTGCCTTTTTAATATTTCTCAAAATGTTTCGTTCTTCCAGGAGAGGGGTGGGCGGTAACTTTCTACATATGGATGTATAAAAGTGTTTTGTATGCATACACTTATGTGAGGATGAAGGATTTACAGATGATCAGAATTGGAAAGGACCTTGTAGGTCATCTAGTCCAACCCCCCACCCAAACAGGAGACCCTGAACCATTTCTATCAAATTGCAGTCCAATCTCTTCTTGAAAGTCTCCAGTGATGAAGGCAACTTCTGTTCTATTGGTTGATTGTTCTCACTGTCAGAAAGTTTCTCCTTATTTCTAGGTTAAATCTCTTCTTGATCAGTTTCCATCCATTATTCCTTATCTGGCCTACAGGTGCTTTGGAAAATAGCTTGACCCCTTTCTCCTCTCTGTGGCAGCCCCTCAAATAATGGAACACTGCTAACATGTCTCTCCTGGTCCTTCTCTTCACCAGACTAGCCAGTGCAATCGTTCATCATATGTTTTAGCCTCCAGTCCCCTAAACATCTTGGTTGCTCTTCTCTGCAGTTTTTCTAGAGTCTCAACATCTTTTTATAGTGTGGTGACCAAAACTGGATGCAGTATTCTAGGTGTGGTCTTACTAAGGCTTTATAGAGTGGTATTAGTACCTCACTTGCTCTTGATTGTATCCCTCTGTTAATACAATTTAGGATTGCATTAGCTTTTTTGGTGGCTGCTACAAACTGCTGGCTCATATTTAGCTGGTTGTCCATTAAGACTCCAAGATCCCTCTCACAGTTACTGCTACTGAGCCTGGTTTCACACAGTCAACATTAGGACTTATTCCATCTGAAGTTGGCAATCCTAGATAAACAACACAATTGAAACAAAAATTTTGTCCATCATTCTTCTGTCTACTTAAACTCAGGGGGTCATCTGCCTTTCAGAATGTGGTTATATGTGAAGAGTTTGTAAGTTGGAAACCCACTGGGGAGAACATGGCTGGCTGGAACATTTTGACACTAACCCTGTTGGTTTTTTTGGTGAGATAGTTCAGAATTTCTCAAGCTCAACTTCACGTCTCCCGGGAGAGCGTCTACTGCCCTACTATACTGCCTTCTGAATATAAAAAACAAAAAAATCCAAGGTCTGAATTTTTTATTTGGCATATGTGTTTAATCAGGTGGAGGAAAAACAAACATACTAAAGCTGCTTTATTGCCAGGCAAAGGAATGTTGACTTTATAACCCGGGTTTAAGCATAACTGGGATTATGTGACTACTAATTGTGACCTTCCCAGACAGCTCCCAACAAAGTCAATGAGGGAAACCAGATTCACTTAAAAACCACATGATTCATTTAACAACTGCAGTGATTCAATTAACAACCACAGCAAAAAACTTTATAAAATCAGGCATGTCTCATTTAATAACCGTTCTTTTTAGCAATGGAAATTCTGGTCCCAATTGCAGCCAAAATCAAATATGACCTTTATTTGAAGAATGCTAGTGTGTCCCCACCTAACAGTATTACTAGTATCTCATACTAGTTCCAGGATCTAGTGCTAGCACTAGTATAATAGTATCCTAGCAGGATACTTCTGCATCCTGCCAACCTAGCACTTCAAAAGTGTGCAAATGCGAGTAGATAAATAGGTACTACTTCAGTGGAAAGATAATAACATTCTGTGCACCTTTGGCATATAGCCATGCTAGCCACATGGCCACAAAAATTTCTTGGGACAACACTGGCTCCCTTGGCCAAGAAATTGAGATGAGCACCATACCATACAGTCAGACACAGCTGGACAGGGAAAGCATTCCTTTTATTGTATCACCTGTCAGTAACCATACATTCATATGAAATGTATGGTTACTAATATGTTGATGGATCAATGACATCATCAAGTATTGTGGGCCCAATTGGCAGAAGAAAGTTAAAGACTGTATTGGTTGGAAACATGTGGAAGAGGCTGCAGTCAATAGACAATGGCTAGAATGATGATGATGATGATGATGATCATATAAAGTTCATATGTTCATAAAATATGTGAACAATGGTTGCAGGAATTGGGTATGACTAGTTTAATGAAAGGAAGGACTAGGGGAGACATGATGGCAGTGTTCCAATATCTCAGGAGCTGCCACAAAGAAGAGGGAGTCCAGCTACTCTCCAAAGCATCTGAGGGCAGAACAAGAAGCGATGGATGGAAACTAATCAAGGAGAGAAGCAACCTAGAACTAAGGAAGAATTTCCTGACAATGAAAACAATTAATTAGTGGGATGACTTGCCTTCAGAAATTGTGGGTGTTCCAACACTGGAAGCTTTTCGGAAGAGATTGGACAGCCATTTGTCTGAAATAGTATAGTCCCCAACTTGAGCAAGGGTTTGGACTAGAACAGGAGTCGCCAACCTTTTGGACCTCGGGGACCACCAAACTCATAATTTTAAATCCCAGGGACCACTAACCAGTTCTGTAGGCATGGTCTAATTTGTGGGTGTGGCTTGGTGGTCATGTGTGACTGGCTGGGCATGGCTTGTATGTAAATATTATAAATATATAAATATTGAATTTTTTATAAAAAAGAGCAACTTTTACCCAAAATCAGGCAAAACAGGCAGGCAGATTGAGTTGCTCACAGAATCACAGATTCATTCAGAGATCTATCTATCTGCCATCAGCTAGCTCAGTCTGTCACATAAAATTTGCTTTCCATGAGTCTGAATAATAGAACTTTCAATCCTAAGGGAGGTTCTGCTGTGCTTAAAAGCAGACTGGAGATCTAAAGACTAGCTAGAAAGCAAGAAATCCAACCATTTCCTGCTTCCTAGCTAATCTAAATCTCCCGGCACAGCAGAACAGTTGATGGTCAGAAAAACAGCAATTTAGTAGGCAAGTTTGCTGAGTAAGGAGTGAGTGGGCAGGAAGGGTTCCCGCAAGCCATGTGGGCAGCGCAACCCTCTGTTTCTGCATAGGCTGGATTAATTGCTTTGGGGGAGGGTGCTCTGGGGGTGAGATTTCTCTGTAGCCCACCAAAATTTTCTTGCAGCCCACCAGTGGAGTAGAAGACCTCCAAGGTCCCTTCCAACTCTGTTATTTTGTTATTCTCCACAATCAGATTTATTAGATAGCCATTTAGGCTGACACAATTCAAAAAGTATCTGCTGTGTATCAGCACTCAAATGGAATCTTATCAGAGTATTTTCATGAACTGGAATAGAGCTTGGTAACTAAGTCAGCCAATGAGGACTGTTTTAGAAACTGAAACTAGAATTTGCCTCGGCTGGAAACTGAAACTAGAAGTAGCTTAGGCGTGACTCTATGTTAAGCTCTGCAGCTATGTTGAGCTCTGAGTCTGTCTATTGAAAATGAAAGCATCAGAAATGCTTCAGTTTGCCTGCTGAACTAAAGTGAAACTGTTTCTGAGTTGAAACTGAATTGCTGTTTTGCTCTGCACTTGTAACGTGTCTGCTGAAGTTACTTGCAACATGTTTCTGTCTGAGTTTGCTCATGTTGGAGAAATCTGCAACTGGTTTGTAAAATCTAATTATTATTATGTTTATAAAGATGTTAAATGAAGCATCAGCTATCTGTGTTTATTTTTCTGGCACTGAATGAATGCTGCAAAACTCTGAATAAATCTCATCCTCTCATCTTCTGAAAATCATTTCATTCCCCTTCCATCCAGTGTTATTCATGAAACTGCTGGAATTATGTGTTACAAAAGATGTTGAGTCAACTTCCAGAGGTCTTTCCTTATTCTGGCCATACTCTATTATCACATACCTGCACAAAAATGCTGAACTTCTATGCCTGGGTATTATGACAGATCTCACAGGTGTCTTGAATCAATACTTCACATAGGTCTAGGACTGATTATTTATCAAGGTGCAACAAAGCAGTAAAAACTATGTTAACTGTGAAAAATCAGCCAACCTTTATAATTTCCAACCTGACAAATTTCATCATAAACAGATATGACAAATTGTATTAGAAAGTGACTTATCTTTATTTTTACCAGAACAATAGCATGTTCCGTTTAGATGCCAGGTGGATTTAAAGCTATCTTTTTCATGGATCAAAAGATACAACTAAGTTACAGTTTTAAATCCATGGTAGTGCAATTCTTTAGAAGAGCACTTTTTAAAAGTTTGTAAATGTTAAAAAAGGCAAGAAATTGCAATTTCATAATGGGAATTACAAGCAGTATTGTTTGCTCCACTGGAAAATTTCCATATTGGTTAAAATCTAAGAACAGTTTTGTTGGTGATAGTAGATTGACAAACCTATTAGTAGCCTTCAGTTGTCTATGAAGATGCTCAGTTATCCAAGTCATGGTTGTCTCAAAGGTGCTTTGAAAAAAAAAAAAGAGGCAACTGGAGTTTCT
Organism: Laticauda colubrina; assembly: GCA_015471245.1. NCBI lineage: Eukaryota > Metazoa > Chordata > Lepidosauria > Squamata > Elapidae > Laticauda > Laticauda colubrina. The sequence continues at coordinate 9,368,300 of BLBF01000006.1, read as the reverse complement.
GGTTTTTCTTTCGCTTCTCATCCAATAAGCTTTTTAAGCTCCGAGTTCCATTCCCCACCATCCAGTCAGAGCTGAAGAAGCTTCTTGGATGAGAAGCGAAATGTCTTCAAAGAAGAACCAGAAAGTCTTCTTGAAAAAAACATCTTTGGGATATTCTGCAGATGTTTTAGAGTAAGGGGTCTCCAAACATGGCAACCTTAGATAGGGCTGGCTGAGGAATTTTGGGAGTTGAAGTCTGCAAGTCTTTAAGTTGCCAAGTTGGGACACTCTGTTTTACTGAAACAGGAGAAACTTTGCCCAGGTCTATCTGGTACTCTTGTTGTGATTGTTCCCAGACTGTGAAGACCTGGTTTGTTTGTTTGTTTGTCTGTTCATTCATTCATTCATTCATTTTTCATTTTGTCAATTGCTTACAAGATAATAGGTATAAGTAAAAACATAGTTATGAATACCTGGATACATATAAGAAAAATAAAAAAATAAAAGAAACAATAGGACAGGGATGGTAGGCACATTGGTGTGCTTATGCACGCCCCCTACAAACCCCTTAGGAATGGGGTGAGGTCAATAGTAGATAGTCTAAGGTTTTTGGGGTTTGGGGAAGAAACCACAGAGTCAGGTAGAGTATTCCAGACATTGACCACTCTGTTGCTGAAGTTGTATTTCCTGCAATCAGGTTTGGTGTGATTAACCTTGAGTTTGTATCTATTGTTTGCTCTTGTGTTGTTATGGTTGAAGCTGAAGTATTCATTGACAGGTAAGACATTGCAATGTATGATTTTATATACCATACTTAGATCGGACCAAAGTCGGCGTATTTCTAGGTTTTCTCGGTCTAGAATTTCAAGTCTGATGGCATAAGGTATTCTGCAACGAGTAGAGGAGTGGAGAACTCTTCTTGTGAAATATTTCTGGACTTTCTCAACTGTGTTAATATCAGATACGTAATGTGGGTTCCAGACTGATGAGCTGTGTTCAAGTATTGGTCTAGCAAATGTTTTGCATGCTCTAGTTATTAGTGTCATATTATCAAAGAAAAAGCTATGTAAGATACATTAACAACTCTTAACGACTTTTTGGCTATGTAGTTACAGTGGGCTCTCACACTTGGATCAATTGAGATGAGTATTCCAAGATCCTTGACAGAGTTTGGATGATCAACAAGTCTTGACTATTCAGCCTGTATTTTATTTTCTGATTTTTTTTACCAATATGTAAGACAGAGCATTTATTTGTTGAGATTTGAAGTTGCCATTTGTTTAATACACTCAAGGTCTGTTTGAAGGGTAGCAGTATTGTCTGTGGTGTTGAATAGGTTTACATCATCAGCGAAGAGAATGCAGTTGCTCTTGATATGATCACAGAGGTCATTTATGTAGAGTATGAAAAGAGTTGGTCCTAGAACTCTGTCTTGGGGGACACCACTGTTGACAGGTACAGAATTTGATAGGGCACTCCCAATTTTGACCATTTGTCATCTGTTTGACAGGAATGCTTCTATCCAGTTATGCAGGTGTCCAGAGATACCATACGATTTTAGTTTTAGGAGGAGTTTGTTGTGTATCACTGAATCAAAGGTTTTACAGAAGTCCATATAGATTGCGTCTATTGCTTTGCCCTGATCGAATTGTGTCGTCCATGTGGTTCTGCAGTGTAAGAGTTGCAGATTACAGGATATTTTTTTCCTAAAACCAAATTGTTTATAGGAGAGTAGGTTGTTTGTCTCTAAGTGGAGGATAATGGATTGGTTAATAATTGATTCCATGACTTTACAAGTGACACAGCATAAGGAGATTGGTCTGTAATCTTCAACTAGGCTGGGGTCTCCCTTTTTGAAGATGGGGATGACAGTGACTTTTGACCATAGTTTTGGCAAGGAGCTGGTCCTGAAGGATTTTTCAAAGATTATGCTTCAAGGTTCTGCTATGGCAGTGGATTGCTTTTTTAAGAAGTAGGCACATCTTCCATCTGGTCCAATAGATAGAGATGGTTTTAGATTGCGTAGTGCTTTTTCCACATTGTCTTCTTTAAAATCGATATGTATTAGATCATTGTAGTTGTCTGTGGTTTGATTAGGAAATAATGGGCATGATCCATTGCTGTTTACAAATACTGAGCCAAAGAATGTGTTGGCTTTAAGCCAACAAAGGTTGGCTTTAATAGTGTCATTGTTGCAGTCTTTATCATTAGGTCCTTTCAGGGGTGGGGTGGACCTTGAGTCTTTTAGTTTGTTGTTTACAAAATTATAGAAAGTGCAGGTGGAATTGGTGTGTAGAAGGTTTTCCTCTTGTTTAATGTGATAATTGGTGCATTCAGTTTTTATCTGGTGGCATAAATTTTTGTGTCAACTTTTGAAGTTGGCAACGTGACCAGATTTGTTTTTCTGCCAAAGTGATTTCTTTTTGGATTGAAGTTTTGTTATTGTAATGGGTAATTTGTTTTTTCTGGTTTTGGGAGTTGTTAATGGTACATATAGTTTGATGACTCTTTTGACTTCAAGTAAAAATATGTTACAATGGTCTTTTACAGTATTGCATCCAGTGAACAGAAATTGCCAATCAAGGGATGAGAGATCATTTTTTATAAGATCATAATTGCCTTTTTTGAAGTTATAATTGGGGATTCCATCGTTGTGATGATTTTTGTGTGGACGTATGTTGAGACAAAAGTCAATCATTTTGTGGTGACTGTTGGAAAAGGGTTCTTTAATTTGTATTCCATATATTGAATTCAAACTACTGCAGAAGATGAGATCGAGGCAGTTGTTAAGTCTAGTGCTGTTGGTTACTAGTTGTTCTGGTCCCAGATTTGTTACTGCATGGTTGAAGGTTGCATGTGTGGGTTCAGTTGTACATTCGTTAAGGGTCCAGTTAATATGAGGTAGATTGAAATCACCAAGAAAGATAAAAGCATGTAGACAGGTGCTGCCCATGTTAGTAGTGTATTTAGCTTGTTTGCATGTTCGATGTCATAATCAGGTGCTCTGTAACATAGCAAGAACCAAAATGTGATATTTAAGGACAGTTCACAAACGATTACCTCAGGAATAACAAGCTCCTAGGAAACTTGGATGTTTTTTAGATGTAGGGATTTTTTATAGAAGATAGCAACACCACCTCCTCTACGGATTTCATGATCTGATTGGTAAACATGATAGTCTATTCCTGTGGTAATGGAGTCAGGGAGAGATGTGTTGAGCCATGTTTCACAGACAAATATAATGTCAAATTTAGCCATATTTATTAAGAGGAGAAATTCAGGTATTTTATTTACAAGGCTTGTTGCATTGAGTAGTTTGCATTTAAGGCCAGTTGTGGTTGGAATAGAGGTAGTTAAGGGTGTGCGTATCTAGTTTTGAGTGATGTTGGATTGGATGGGGTGGGTTGGATGTGGAGTTGTGGGTTGTGTGACTTTCTTTTGATGCAATCAGCTCGGTAGTCAACGTATAGATCCTTTTCTCCATTGTTTAGACAGTTTTTGAGTTCTGCGCGGAGTTTACAGCAGCGGATTCTTTGCAATATGGATAAGTCTGGTCTTGAGTGAAGTTTTTTGTGGTTGAGATTGGTTTTTGCAATGGCGTTTATTGTATGAATGAATATGAGTTTGCTGGACTCATTTTTGCATACAACTCTACAAAATCATGGGGCCACAGAACCATCATTGTATTTGCCACCCGGGGCCATCTCTGGTTATTTCAATGATATCTTCAGGAGAGATGTTTGTTGTATTTGAGTTGCTTATGATATTGTGAACTTTGGTGATGTCATCTGATTCATTACAGTGACTCAAGCTCTTATCACTCATGATTGGATTTCTGCAATGTGTTCAACATAAGACTGCCATTGGAAATCACTCAGAAACTGCAGGTGATCCAAAATGCAGGGCCAATGTGTTAATTGAATTCCAGTTGCAATGATTGTGTTAAAGTTACTCTGTATTTTCTGCACTGGTTGGCAATAGGCTCCCAGGTCAAATTCAAAGTGCTAGTATAGAACCCCATAAGCCACAAGACACCTGTAAAACTGCTAAATCCAATAATGTCAATCCACCAAGAATCCTTTCCACTACCAGTGGTGGGATTCAATTTCGTTTTACTACTGGTTCTGTGGCTGTGGCTTGATGGGCATGGCTTGGTGAGTGTGGCATGGGAGATAGTGCAAAACCTCCATTCCCTCTCCACACCACTAACCTGCTTTCCAGCTCCACTCTTCTGTGCAGGGCAACAAAAGAAGACCCACCTGATCAGCTGGCACTTGGGAGGCAGCCAATAAATGGGTGTGAGGCCAATCAGAGGTTGTATTTACCGGTTCTCTGAACTACTCAAAATTTCTGCTACCGGTTTTCCAGAACTGGTCAGAACCTGCTGAATGGCAGCCTCTGATGTCTATGGAGATTCTCATCCAGGTCATGGTTGCCCCAAAGGTGCTTTTTCAAGAGGCAACTGGACTTTCTGGTTTTTCTTTGAAGACATCTCCAGTCTACAACACAGTCCTTTCAACAGTTCCAATAGGGCTCTGCACCCATTTGCACTACTCAGATGACCCTGAGGACACAGATAAACCTCGAGGTGGCCTCAATGACTCTCTAAAAGAATGCAAATGACCAACTGTGCTTCTGCAAGGAATATAAATCCTTCAATTCCTCACCAACCAGTCATAGCTGAAGAAGCTTCTTGGCTGAGGAACATCTTCAAGGAAAAACCAGAAAGTCCAATTGCCTCTTGAAAAAGCACTTTTGGGCTTTCCAGTAAGTCTTTTGATTGGCAAATGGGAAGCCAATCAAAATCAATCATTGGGATCAACTCAAGTAGCTTTTACAGTTGTCAAATTTTCAAAAGACATATCGCTGGAAAGCAAAATCATAAAAATGCATCTCACTTATTTTGTCTATATCAAGTGGGGAAATTCATTGGAGAAAGCAATTTTGTTTGGAAGAATTAGTGGCAAAAGGAAACCAAGTCCCCAAGGACACTATGGCTGAACACCATCAAAGCTGACACCAGCCAGAGTATAGAACAACTCAAAGAAGTAGTGCAAGATTGGAAGATGTGGAGAGATCTGGCCCATAGACTCGCCAAGAGTCGGACATGACTGAATATCCAGTCATCATCATCATCATCATCATCATCATCATCATCATCATCATCAAGGGATTATTGGGTATATTTAATGAAGCAACACCAGATCCTTCATGCAATATATGATTCTTTCAGATCTACCAAGGCAGATGTTCCTGCTACTTGTTTGTTGAAATACTGATCTGGAATTCCTCTGTTTAAAATTATTTGTGTGTTTTCTTTTTGTTGTGGTTGTGCTAATAGCTGCAATTATAAAAATTCAATAAGACTCATAATTATGGCATGAGTTTCCTAGTCAAGAGTATATAATGCCATATATTGCTGGATCATTGTAGAATTAGTCTGACTATGGGCCATTCTGGCAGGACCATCATTAACTAACTCTGGTTAATTTCCCCTGGGACACCTAATGTGCCAGAATAATTGCAAAAAATGGAAGCCAGGTAATAGTCTTGCTCTGGTTAAAACGTTCTGGATCAATCCTAGGGTGAATTTATATTATAAGTGGGAAATGTTTGAGAGATGGAAAGGCTGATCATCTGGAAAAGTCCATAATAAACAAACCGATACCTTTGGGAAGCCCTTAAAAAGGACATAAAGACAATCTTGTTTTCCCAGCTGTGATGGGTAATTCCAAGGTCAATTGCTTTGGGTAATCCTAAAGATACGGATTTTATTGCAGAGCATTTGAGAGTGTTTTTATTGCAGCCTTTTGTTACTTCATTTATTTAAATAGCTGTGGCTTTCCCAAGAGATTTTACTTGATGAGCACCATGAAGAAAGGATGGATGGATGATTATTCTAAGAATAATAAAGATGGGATAGGAAAAAGGAAGGAAGGGAAAAAGAGAAAGAAAGAAAGAAAGAAGAAAGAAAGAAGAAAGAAAGAAAGAAAGAAAGAAAGAAAGAAAGAAAGAAAGGAAGGAAGGAAGGAAGGAAGGAAGGAAGGAAGGAAGGAAGGAAG